>PVIY010038391.1:0-23944 GCA_004026745.1 Myrmecophaga tridactyla | reverse complement strand
TTTATTTTTTCTTTCTTTTAAGCCAAAGTTTCTCAACCTCAGCACAATTAACATTCTAGACGTGATAATTCTTTGTTGGGGCTACGGGGATGGGGGGCTGCCCTGTGCATCGTGGGAGGCTTAGCAGCGTCCCTGTCCTCTCCCCACTAGATACCGGCAGCAGCCACACAGCCATCACCATACAAAATGTCAATTATGACAATTGCCAAATGCCTTGGGGCACTGGCATTTAATCCCCATTTAAAGTCCACTGTTCTTAACTATGGTTTGGGGGTCTGTGAAAGTTTGGGGAACCCATTTAGATAAAAAGGAAGAAAGAAAGTATTATATTACCTGAAAAAAAAAGATTATCAAGTTGCTAAATTAGATATATTAAAGAGGGCAAGCCATTTCTAAACACTGAATGTCAAACTACACAACCCTTAGGTTAATATAAGCCACAGGATGGTCAAGGATTAATGAAGTGGCCTTTTGGGGAAAACAAGCAGGATGGGCTGCAAAGCACTGCCAGAGCTCGGAAGTGTTCCTAAGTCTGAAAAGTAATCAGAAATGGTGAAAATCCTTTACTTACCAACTGGGTGTCATTGCTCCCCATAGGAAGGATAAGCAGGAACAGAGAGAATGGGAGGTGGTATTATGTGACGAGAGCAATTCAAACAGCGACATCATAAAATCATCATTGTCAGGATGCTCAGGGAATGGAGTGCTCTCCTCCTAAGCCGAGATGAACTGGAAACTCCCCTCTTCATTTCAGCATCAACCTTTCTCAAATTAATTAGTCTGACTCTCCCGTGCAGTACAGCTATTGATTCAGAGCCTTCCAGTGAAAAAGTCCATCTCATAATTTTAACTGTCCAGGTACCATCAATATATGCAGCAGGAATGAGTTAGAAAGAGAAGTTCCTGCCCTAACTTTCACCCCGGGAAGAGAGAGAGACCAAGAATTTCTACAGCCACCTTGGGAGATTTGCCAGGACTGCCTGAGAAGAAAGGAAAAGAAAGGTGAGAAATGCTTGGAGCGTTTGGAAGGGCAGAGCTGGCAGTGATGTCTGAGAAAAGGATGGAATTTGGCATTTCAAGAAAAGCAGACTCTAGCCTTACCCCTGCAGCACCCTTAGCTGTGGCACCACCCCAGAAGGGTACCAATCTTAAGGCAAGGACCTAGATACCATGGCTAGCCCAGATGCAGTAAAGCTCCTTGCCTTTAAGCAAGCATGCCAATGGTGACCAGTACGAATATGATCCCCAAATTCTTGGGCAATCCTAGGAAGGGTGGTGGGAAAAATTTCGAAAGACTTTCATATGGCCAACAACAACAACAAAAGTTTACTGGGTCATGTCTATACGCCTTCCATCATCTTTGAGCTATTTTGCAACTCTGTAAGTTGTAGAAAATAGACGGTAAGGCAAATGATCTTGAAATGCAAATGAATTTCATCCAGTGGAACACAATTGCTTATTGCCCCAGATATTGACCAGTTTTGCATCTATTTGTAAATTAATTTCAGCATTCCTAGTGTCCTATAAATGTGCATGATTTTTTAATTCTCCTTTGAACCAGTGCTAAAACATCTTGCTGTTTTTCTCATTTATGAATGAATTAAATAAAATCTTTGATCTGTGTTCATTGTATATTTGTTAGAGAGTGATGATTTTATCTTTCTTTTAAAAACTATCCTTTAACAAGGGGAAGAACACCTCAAAACATTACCCAGATTAACCTTCTCCACACCACGAGCAGCAGGGACATGGTGTCAGATTTAATTCCGTTTATAAAATCAAAGTAATGTAACAATGATTGCACCCAATGTGGAGGGGTAAGATTCACACTTCGTGACAAAGGTAGAGAGTTTCCAGAAAGTTTACCTTGAAGCCTTTGGTTTGTTTTATTTGGTTTCAATTCTTAAAGAGCAGCATCATTAGTTGTTACTTGGCCTCAATTTAAATTTGTCTTTTTCATCCACGCCTTCATTAAGTCTCCACTAGGTAAGCCCAGGAGTCACTCTGAGATGAAGCCAATTGTCTGTTCTCAAGGAACTTAGAACTGAGTGCTAAATACAAGGCTGCCAGGGAAAGAATATTTGGTACTTGTTGAAATTTCTTTCCTTAAAAGCGGGATGGAAATCTACACCACTAGCTCATGGAAGACTAGTTAGTCAGGTTTTAATTGTATTGGTATGTTAAAATGTTCCCAGGTAGGAAAACATCTTATTAATCTCTGTGAATAGAAATTCTATACATTATAAAAAACATCATGGTACAATTATGCAATAGAACACCTTACTAGGATAAAGGGACTGAACTGGAAATGTTGTATAAAATTAGTTATGTTCAAAACACATACACAGACCATTCCAGTCAATCCTAAAGACCCTCTAGGGCAATTTATAAGATTCTACAAGGGTTCCAGGCACTAGAGTAATTTGCCAGAAACCTACAACCTCCAGATGGGTCCCTGGTCCAGATAAGTCCTGAAACTAGCCCAGCCTTTCCAGAACATCAGATAGTTCCATCTCTTTACCCCATATTAGTGACAGACCTTTCCAATATAAAAACTTAGAATTGCCATAGCCCAAAAACCCTAATGAAAAGTATAGAAAGATCAAAGGTGGTGGTGGAATTATACATAGAAGATAGGACTTAATAAATGACTATGAATACAGAATCACTGAAGTGATATCTCTCTTAGTCTCCAGTATTATAGAGCAGCTAGAAGTAAAAACCTAAAACTGTGAAATTGTAACCCATATCAAAGTCTGACATATGTTCTACAACTAATTGTGATGCTGTGCTTGGAAATTTATAGCTTTTTTGTATATATGTTATTGTTCACAAAAAAAGAAGGAAAAAAGTAGATTATGATGATAAAAAAAAAAGCCTCCTATATTCTGGAGCAGCTAGAAGGAAAAATACGAGAAGATCGTATGGTAGCCTGTGACAAATTCTGGGATCTATCCTGTAACCACTTTTTGAGGAGTGCTTTGAAAACTATTGCTTTTTTCTTTCTTTGCAAAACACACACACACACACACACACACATACACACAAGGTAGAAGTAATTATTTACTTGAAAAAAGACTACATTTTCTGGAAAAGAAATATAGCAGACATAGCTCCAAATTATACTTGTTGTGGTATTTTGTTGCCTTCTCTTTTAGCATCCCTCCCCTCCATACACTCAGCTTATTCCCTCACAGGAGTGCCATGTTCCCAAAGTCCTTCTGTCATCCTTTAAAACACATCAGTTTTCAAGTTGTCAGAAAATAACCATGTGAATTCAGACTAGGTTGAGAATGACTGGAAACACTTGAGTTTGATCATATTTATGTTTTAATGAGAACACCTCAATTCATTAAGCACTTAGCTAATGTCTTTGATGTGCAAGCATTGTGTTTCTGCTTTACATGATACAAAACTACGCATCAGCAGAGCCTCTATTCTGAGCTCCATACACTTACAACCTACTGCCTACTTGACACCTCACACCCAAACAAAACTCTTAACCTCCCCTCTCCAAACAGTTCCTTCCCCAGTGTTCTCATCTCAAGAAACAGCATCCACTGTCCATTTAGGCACTCAAGTCAAAATCCCAGGTGTTGTTCATGATTCTTTTCTTAACTCACCCTTCACTTCTAATCCACCAGCAGCTCTACCTGCTCTACCTCCAAAATATATCCCAAATTCATGGACTTCTTTCCACCTCCTAGTCCAAACTACCATCATTTTTCATCTGGACTAAGGAAACAGCCTCCCCACTGGTCCCTGAGTCCCTGTTTGCCCCTCTACAATCTATTCTCTACACAGCAGCCAAAGCAACCTCTCAAAACCACAAATTAGACCATGGAGCTCTCCCACAGTGTCTTCCATTGCACTGGAAGTACAATATGAATTTCTTATCTTGGCCTTGAGGCCAGCCACGACCTGGCCCCACCACTTCTCCGATCTCATCTGCTGTCTTTTTGCCCTTGCTATCTCTGCTCCCATCTCACTGTTCTCTTCTCACTTCTCCGAACAGGTTGAGCTTGTCCTGCCTTGGGGCCTTTACTTGCTGTTCCCTTTGCCTGGAAAGATCTTACCTAGCTCATCACACAGCTGGCTCCCTTGTGTCATTTAACAAAGCCCAAACATCCCCTCACCAGAGAGGCCTTCCCAGTGTACAGTAGCCCTCCCAATCACACTCTACCATGCAACCTTTTTAATGCCCCACTCTCCAATGGCAGCTCTATACAGGTGAGGATCATGTTTGTCCTCTTCATTGCTCCAGCTCAGTTTGAATTAAGCACATACAATTGCTTGATAAATATTTATTTTATGAATAAAGATGCAAGATAGAAGGTTTAGGGAGAAATCTTTCCCAGCACCTTTCAGTTTATATCTGTCACTGCAGTCAGTTCCCTCAATGGGCAAGCTCAGCCAGTCCTATGTGGAAGAGAGATCTAAATGATAACTTCCAGGTATGCACAGTTTTAGAAACTACAAGGAAAGAAAATACACTCGATGTACTTCCAAGTAACAGGCAGGAAGTCATGGAGGAAGTATTTGTGGGGTCACCAGTATGAACGCATGATTAGGGACACCATTCTGGATGGAAAAGGAAAGAAAAGCTTCACCATGCCCTCACTTCATTTGAGAGAAGCACCAAGAATCCCAGGTACTTCTTCGGACACCCAGAAAGGAAGAGTTTGAGAAATAATCCTCAGGAAGGATTACTGAGGACTTGTTTTAACATTACTATTAAAAGACCTGGAAAAGAGAGTCATGCAGACCTGCAAAGACCCTCCACGACTCATTTAACTAAAGAGTTACATTAGGCTGCTAAGAAAGTGCTGAGTGGATCATAAAAAAACTAAAATTCATCCAAAGGAAGCAAGGGAAAGTATCTCTGATCAGGGCTACACAAGAATTTTGAAGAAGGTAATACAAAATGATCCTTTAAATGCATCAAAGTCACAAAGTAGTTTATGTATGGGTTTAAGACTATTTGATTATCACCATTTAAAAAGTTGCTTAGGATGACATAGAGGAAGCAGACTCAGAATTTTCTGCTTTGGTCTAAGGAGGAAAGTGGAAGAGTCCTACTTCTGAATAGCCTTGTGGAATGTACAACTCCAACAATGACCTCCATGATGGACAAAGGCCAATTGTCCAGAGCAGATCCTGGAAACCACAGCACAATTCCCTTCTGCACAGTGATGTGCATGAAGATGGATGAGAGACTTCAAAATGAATGGAAGAACCCACGGGACAATGGCACTGTGGCTTCTGTGATCTGCTAGTAGTTGAGTGAATAAATAGACTTTTTTAACAGCCTCAAATTATCCATGAAGGTTATTTCAACTTTAAAAAATACTAAACAAGATCCCGCACCAAAGGTTTTTAAAAATTATGGACAGAGAAGTGGCTCTGAATCAGGACAGAGTATGGTTATAGCTATGTTCATCTCTGGGCTAAGAGTTGGAGGTCACCATGGAACAATGTGGGAACCTTGAGGCCAATCCTGGGTCCACATCTGATCCCCCTCACTTGGTAATTGTGTGGCCTTGGGCAAGTTCCTTATCACCAGTTCTCAATTGCTCATCTCTGACTTGGGGCATAGTGAGGACTAAAAAAAGTAATGACTATGTTTTTTTAAAGTGTTATAAACTCTCACACATAGTAGGGATTCGGTAAATAGGAGCTCTCATCTTTCTTCCTTCATGGGGGACAGTCTCAAAGAGGCCAGAAAGATAAGCTTTTCTGATTTCCCACAGGTCAAACTCACAGATACATGGTAAAATGACTTCACATAGCCGTGGAAATGGAAGGAAAGTAAATTATATTATGTCCAAAGAAGGCAGGCGTAGGCCACCAGAGTTAATACTGGGCTAGATCTCCAGGGCTTCTGGCCACCTGCTCTGGGGGGCAATGAACAGCTCATACCAGGGTCACAGTCCTTGCTTAAAGTAGTCATAATAACAACAGCTCTTGTTTATGGAGTGCTTCCACTCTGTCAGGCTGGGATCTCAGCACTTAGCATACATTATCCCATTTAATCCTAAATGGGAACTCTTCTTAGCTCTACTTTACCTATGAAGAAACTGAGGCACAGGCAAGCTTAGTGACTTACCCCTGCTTCCTGCTCTGTTCCCAGGCTCATTCTACAACCTCCACTCACTTGCTTTCTGGAACCTAGTTTAATAATGACTCTTATCACAACTTTAATGCACTTGTCCAGCTTAGCAATAGACATCAAATTTTAAATGCTCATATATTTGACCCAGCAATTCCTTTCCTAGGAATGTACAGAAATAATCACTTTAGAATGTAAAAGTTCTGTAGCACAAGGCTGTTTGTTACAGTGTTGGCTCAAATAGCAAAAATAAAACAGACAAACTAGGAACAAGCTAACATGGCCACTACTAAGACTCTGGCTAAATAATTTATGGTGCATCTGGGCAATTAGGAGCCTATGGAGGCATGAAAAAGAATGTGGTAGTTCTAAATGCACTGACCTTTAAAGTTGTCACAACATATGAAGTGAACTGAGCAAGAGAAAATACAGGATGTAGAATGTAAAATTATCTTGTTTTTATAATAATAAATAAGGTATAAGCAAATAATGTTAATGAGGGAGAAAAGAAAACCATCTAAGGGAAAATAACCAAACTATCACCAGTGGTTGATACTTGTAGAAATTTTCCATTTCATTATATAATCCTGGTTTTGGTTTTTTTTTTTTTTTTACAATAAGCATATATTAATTTTTAAATCAGAAAAAATAAAGGTATACATTTCTATCCTTACCTTTACTTTGTCTCATTTGATCCCTATGATTACCCCCAGGAAATTCATAAAATGGGAGAAGAAATTCAGCTCAGAGAGGCCAAATGACTTACCCCAGGTCATCCAGCTGACAAATGACGGTCCCAGCTGTCCATCCAATGCTACAGTGCACCAGGTCCCCAAAACAAATTTTAACAGCAGCTTTCAGCCATGTACAAAGTCATGATCCATCCGATTTCTGTGGTTCAACCTCAAGAAAGATGTAGAAGTGTTGAAGATTCAGGGAGAAAAAAACGAAACCGTCAGGGGGTGGTGCTATTTCTAAACACTGGACAGCCGAGACTGTTTGAGAATGAAATTTTAAAACCGTGGAAGTGGCAGATGCATAGATCAGAGACCTGCTCTCTATATTTTGAGACCCTGAAATGTGAGGGTATGATTTCAAGTTTGAACATGCTAGCTTTGGATTCGGTAAGCGGTATTATCTGTAGGAAGCATTACACTAAAGCTGATACAAAGTGAAATGATAAATAATGGACATTTACATCAGTTCATAAATGATAGCTCAATCAAAGGGTAATATGGGAGACAACAGCTGGGCCTGACATGTCACAAAACATCCCACTGAGTCACTGCCAGAGACAGAATTTGGGGCATGACTCAATGCCACATTTATG
Source organism: Myrmecophaga tridactyla (assembly GCA_004026745.1). Lineage (NCBI taxonomy): Eukaryota > Metazoa > Chordata > Mammalia > Pilosa > Myrmecophagidae > Myrmecophaga > Myrmecophaga tridactyla. The sequence goes on along the minus strand of PVIY010038391.1, from coordinate 16,505 downwards.
ATCATCATTTTACTCCTTTTCCATTCCCCAGGAGCAATAAGACTTCTTTTCTAACGTGTTAGATCATATACTTTGGGTTTAGATTTCATTCTTCAAAACAGATCATTTTAAGCTATTTGAATTTGCTTTGGTGTTGTCACCTGAGACACCACCTTATTTTATCCATCCCATCTCCAATCCCTCTCCTATTTGGTATTCAGCAAATCTTGTGACCTTCCATTGTTTTTCCCTTGGATACTCTTATCTATTAATTGTATTTTCAAAATTTACTCTCCCCGTTGAGCATATCATAGTTAACACCATCATCCTAGGCATTCAGGCTGTACTTTATTTTATATTTGGCTTTTGCTTATTTAAACATAATCTAGTCTTTGTTAAACCCACATATTCAAAAAACTATTCCTGGATATTTTATCTACAAAATAGTTATATCCTACATGTAATAATATAATAAATTATACATTGGAATCTGTAAGTATAACAAATGAATAAAGCTAGATTGTATCATATAGTAAATTATATTAATTAAGTAGAGATATAATTGATGAGGACATAAAGTAGGCATAAGCCCCTCACTAATCCCTCTCCTTAAAATGTTAAAAACAAAACAGTGTGCACCTTAAGACTTCTTTCCTCTTCTACTCTGATTCTGTCTAAATTCTCAACTTACAACTTCGTCCACTAAAACTTTGTCATCTTGGTTATAGGATCAGTCAGGAGCAGTATCTCTGGGCATTGGAATTTGAGCCACTCCTTCATTCAATGTTCCTATTCCTTCCTGCACCCCACACTCTAGATAAAGTACAGTGAGCAAATTGCTAAGAACCCTCATTTAAAAATGTACTCAAATTGGGCAAAATTTCATCTCCACTAGAGATTGTAGAATCCACTTTTTTTTTATTTTTGGAAGCTGCATGGCCGGTCACATTTCATCCTTGAATCCATATTTTTTTAATGGCCACATTAGCCGCGTGGCTTCCTAAAGAACAGAGTCCCTAGTATGCTACAAAATGTAAAAATGAATAAGCTATGGGAAGGCTGCTGTGAAAAGAAAGCAGATATCTCAAATTAGAAATTTTGCATCTAAAAGTATCCATTGTGCATGAGGACGCTGGGGCTGAGCTGCTAGTGCTCTGAGCCCTTCCTCTAAGAGTGTGAGGCATGCTCCTTTAACTCTCAAGGAACTGTCCTGGGAGCAGGGAAACAAGGAACATCTCTTTCAAGTGAAACAAGGAACATCTCTTTCCAAGACAGAGTGGACAGATGCCAGTCCTTCTGGGAACTATTCCCTTCGTCATGCCAAGTGGTCTTGAGAGGACAGCCAATCATGGGGAACTCCTCTCATCCAAACAGTGAGCAGCCGACCCCAGAAAGTCCAGTTCCTCACCCTCCCAGAAGTTAAGGAGCATAGAGCAGAAGATGATGGGAGCGAGTCATTCTAAATAAGGTGCCACAAAGGGGGTGTCCATTATTTCCTGCTACCTGCTACTTCCCCGGATCTGATTATTCAACGTTATATACAAAGATATCCAGTATCTTCCCAGGAACTTCCTATTTTCTTCAGTTATACATAGATACTTGGGCAGCTTGCAACCAGAATCCTGTCTGATACTTATAGGAAAAACATACTAACCGTTGGCCTCTTTTCTATCAGCTAGAAATTGCCTGCAGACTAATTAGTCAGCTGAAGCAGAAGCACTCTGTCAAGGTTTAAGGATCGCTCACGAGGTGCCAGGCTCTGAGATGGGTGTGGGGGTGCAGAGATGAATACAATATAGTTCTTGCACCTCAAGGACACAGAAGGACAGAACATATGGAATGTGGGGGTGGGACAGACCTGAGTTCTCATCTCTGCTCTGCCCCTCACTTCCTGGGGCCCACATTCAAGTCAGTTAATGTTCCTGCGGCTTCATTTCATCCTCTAAGAAGAATAAACAGTACCTACCTTTCATTCCTATGGGAAAATAAAAGAAAATGGTGCCTACACAGAAGCAGATGCTTAATGGGTAGTAGTATAAGAAAGAACTTTTTTTAATTTTTAAAAAAGATTTTCTTCTAAATTACATAAAACATACACAGTATAGGGCGGCTGCCGTGGCTCAGCAGGCAGAGCTCCGACCTGCCATGCTGGAGGTCTGGAGTTCGATCCCTGGTGCCTCCTGCCCATATGCAAATTAAAAAAAAAAAAAAACATACGCAGTATAATATGTGGTCTATATATACTCAATTTTTGCATATGTAGATATATAAGTTAAAATAATACCTTAAGATAGGGGTCAATAAACTGGCCCACAGGCCAAATCTGGCCCTCCACTTAGTTCTGCCTGACTCACAAGAATGGCTTTACATTTTTTGAATGATTTTTAAAAATCTGGAAGAAAAAAAGAGCAATATTTTATGACATGAGAAAATTCTATGTAATTCAAACTTTTGGAGACTGGTCCATAAATAAAGTTTTATTGGAACACAGTCACACTCATCGTTTACCTGTTGTCAAGGCTGCTTTTATACTACAATGGTAGAGTTGAGCAGTTGTGCAGGGACCATAGAGCCCACACAGTGCAAAATAATTCCTATCTGGCCTTTTCCAGGAAAAGTTTGCTGACCCCTTGCTTAGGAAATGGAAAGTTATTGTTACCTTCGAAGGGAGTCCCGATCCCTGATTGCATCTCCCTTCCTCCTTCCTTCTCCCACAATCAGGTAATCTTATTCTGAATTTCATCTTAATTATTAACTTGTTTTTCATTTTAGATTTAATGTCTGTATCCCTAACCTGCCTGATTTTGCCAGTTTTTGACCGTTAGAGGAAAAGATTCATGCTTGCCTTATCTCCCTCATGCTGTGACTTTCCTTCGTTCATTCAACATTGTGTGTTTTGAGAGTCATCCATACTGACATGTGTAGCTGCAGTTCACTCATTTCATGCCGCTGTGGTATGGTTTTACACTGGATGAGTATACTGCAACATGTCTATGTATCCTTTCTCATGGGGATGGTCAACTGAACCAGCTCCACTTCTTTGCTGTGAGCAGTGCTACTGAGAACATTCTTCTGCCCTGCTCCTGGGACCCCGAGGACAAGGGTTTCTCAGGACCTCTCTCTAGGAGCCCAATTACTGGGTGTGCACATGCTCAACTTGACTTAGGTGGTGCCATCTTACCTTCTGAAGTGGTTGAACAAATCTGTACTCCTATCCCATTTATGAGTCCCCATTGTACCCAACACTAGCTATTGTCAGACTTTCTAATGTTTGTCAATTTGCAGGGTGTCAAATATTTTACTGTGGTTTTAATTTCCATTTCCCTGGTCACTAATAAAGTTGAACATCTTTTTATATGTCTATTGGCCATTCATGCTTCTTTAAAAGTCCTGTTCATGTCCTGTACTTATTTTTTCTTTTGGGTATTGTTCTAATTTGAAAGCTGCTGGAATGTGATATTCCAGAAATGGAACAGCTTTTAAAAAGGGGAATGTATTAAGTTGCAAGTTTACAGTTCTAGAGCCATGAAAATGTCCAAATTAAGGCAAAGCTATAGGAATGTCCAATCTAAGGCATCCATGGAAAGATACTGTATTAAGGGTTCTCCAGAGAAATAGAATCAACAGGGAACACCCGCAAATATAAAATTTATAAAAGTGTCTCACGTGACCGCAGGAACGCAGAGCCCAAAATCCACAGGGCAGGCTGAGAAGCCGACAACCCCGATGGAGGGCCTGGACGAACTCCACAGGAGAGGCTCACCAGCCGAAGCAGGAATGGAACCTCTCTCCTCTGAGTCCTCCTTAAAAGGCTTCTCATGATTAGATTTAGCATCACTAATTGCAGAAGACACTCCCCTTTGTCTGATTACAAATGGAATCAGCTGTGGATCAGCTGACGTGATCATGAACTAATCCTATGAAATGTCCTCATTGCAACAGACAGGCCGGCGCTTGCCCAATCAGATAAACAGGTACCACAACTTGGCCAAGTTGACGCGTGTCCCTAACCATGACAGATACTTTGATTCAAGAACATCGATGATGGTCAGGATTTCTTTCTCAACTGAAAAAATACGTGATAAGCATGGTGATGTCTGCTAGCTTCCTCTCCAGGCTTCTTGTTTCACGAAGCTCTCCCACGGGCGTTTTTCTTCTTCACCTCCAAAGGTCTCTGGTTGGGTGGGCTCGTGATTCTCATGGCTTTGTTGCTCTCATGTTTTTCCAAAATGTTTTCTCTTTTAAAGGATTCCAGTAAGCTAATCAAGACCCATCTGGAAAAGATGGAGTCACTTCTCCCTCTAATCAAAGGTTAATACCCACAATTGGATGTGTCACACTCCATGGAGATAATCTATTCAAGTTTCCAACCTACAGTACTGAATAGGGATTAAAAGATGGATCCGGATTAAAACATGGCTTTTCTAGGGTACATAATACTTTCAAACTGGCATGGGTTGTATATTAGTCACGGTTCTCTAGAGAAACAGAAACAACAGGAGATAAATATCTTTAAATATGAGATTTATAAACGTGTCTCATGCATCCATGGAGATGCAAGAGTCCAAAATCTACAGGGCAGACTGTGAGGCTGGCCACTCTGATGAAGGGTCTCTATGAACTCCACAGGAGAGCCTTGCTGGCTAAAGAAGCAATGAAAATTCTCTCTTCTCCTTTAAAAGTCTGATTGGATCAAATCCAACTGAATAGATTCTCTTGTTTGTGGAAGACACACCCTTAACTGATCATAGATGTAATCAGTCACAAATGCAATCAACTGAGTGATGATTTAATAAACCAGCATTCTGGTTTATCAGTCAGCCACAAAATATCTTTGCAGTAATGGTTAGGCCAGTGCTTGCCTGACAAGACAACCTGGCAAGTTGACACCTGAACCCGACCATCACAGGTAGTTTGTCTTTTTCTAATCTTTTTGTTAGATATACTCTGCCTATTTTTTATACTAAGCTTTGTCAGGTGGATGTGTATGGATTTCTTTTTCTGATTTGTGGCCCATCTTTTCAATCTCTTTATGGAATCTTTGATGAACATAAATTCTTAATTTCAGTGGAGTAAAATATATTCATCTTTTCTCTTATGGAATGATTTTTAAATAGAAAAATGGAAATATTTTGGAATTAACTCTTGATGCTCCTTTCTTTATCAACAAGTCATTTTTGCTGCCTGTATACCATCCAGGGTAAGCCATGGAGCTGTGTCCTGAGATAGGGAAGGGAAGTAGGAAGAAATGACATGAGTAAATTTCCTCCAAACAGAAAGGGGAATCTGAAGCCCTTCCAGGAGATGTAATGTTAATGGAAAGAGATTTTGAGAGAAGGAGATAAAGAGAAGAATATACCTGAATCTCTCAGAGACTCAGGACTGCCTCCTGCCTGGGTTTAGATTGGCCGCAAGACTATAATATAGAGTAAGACAGAAACTGAAAGAAGATGGGGCTTATGCCTCACTTCTCTAGGATGTGGGAAAAGTTCATCTCATATCATTCTGCCAAGTTAGAGAAGATGGGTCCCTGGTCTCTCTTAGCTCCTTTAAGGCATGAAAGGGATTCAGATGGTCCCATGGGCTCCCAATGAGAGACCACTGGGGGCCAACTGTGTCAAGGTGACCCATAGCAGAAACTACAGAATGGACATTCTAGGACAGGTATTGAATGGAGAACATGGAAAAGATTCCATATCTGTAGAACTGTCAAGGGCCAATGCAGAGCTCAGTCAGCAAAAAGAAGTCTACAAGCTCTTGATCAGACCAAAAGATAGACCATGTGTTCTGTCAGCTGCAGACATCAACAGGAGATGCCATCAGGCTACCTCATGGCACAGTGAAATAATAGACAATGCCAAGAAGGCTTCTCTGGTGAGGATACAATGCCCAACACAAGGACATGTAAACCTTTCCTGACACAACCTCGGGGAGGAAAGAGAGGAAAACTTTGAAAGAACAATGGCTCTGATAAAGGAACTTGATTTTGAATTTGACTGCCTAAAGACCAGGCCAACCAGGGTCACTTGAAAAGTCATACTTCATTGGCAAGTTTAAGTAATTTCTCCTTCCCTTTGCACACAGCCATCATCAGGATGGGGCCTTGAAACATTTTTTCACATTTGAAAGATATAGTATGCCTTTCTACTCTGCTCCAGTGATTATTATTATTATGGTTCTCTTTGTAAATAGGAAAGCCTGGCATGCAAAAAATTCATGATACAATGTAAATATAGTGACTGAGGAATGTGCAATATGCATAGATCCCACAGAAGAGAGAGAAATTGGTTTTTTATTGCTGCATAATGATATTACCATGCATTTAGCAGCTTAAAACATTTGTTACCTCACATTTTCAGTGGGTTAAGAATCTAGTCATGGCTTAGTTGAATCCAGGGCTGGATTCTCATCTGAAGGCTCAACAGGGGAAGGATCTACTTGTGAGCTCATGGAGTAGTTGGTAGCATTCAGTTCCCTATGAGGTGTTGGATTGTGAGCCTCAGTTTTTTTGCTGGCTGTCAGCCAAAGGCTACACCTTAGTTCCTTTCCCATGGGGCCTCCCAACATGTAATGTTGATTCATCAAAACTCACAAGGGAAAGAGTCTCTTAGCACAACAGATGTTATAATCTTATGTGACATAATCTGGAAATAACATTCTATCACCTGTGCCCTGTTATATTGGTTAGAAGTGAATCGCAGATCCCCCACCCAAGGAGAGGGAGTACTCTACCAATGTGAATACCAGGAGGCAGGAATCACTGGGGCCCCTTAGAGTCTGTTCACCAAACTACAAGCTGAGAGGATGGGAGGGGAAATGCCAGAGGTGACTTCTCAAAGGAGACACAATCTCTGCTGGTTTTTGAAGGAAGGTTTAGGGCCCAGGAATCACTGGGCAACCCCAGTATCTAACACAGTACGAAGCACCTTGGAAGTCAAAAATAAAGGTTTGTGTACGAATGAATATTGAGAACAGAAGAAAAGTCCAGTCACCCTGATAAGAAAGAAGATACTGTTCTACACAGGACAAAAATGAGAGAGGAAAAAAAAGATTGTCAAAGCCTATTTCAATAGCAGTATATAGGGCAGGCCATGGTGGCTCAGCAGAGTTCTCTCCTGCCATGCCAGAGACCCGGGTTCATTTCTTAGTGCCTGCCCATGCAAAAAAAAAAACAAAACAAACAAACAAAAAACAAACATATCAGTAGCAGTATGTAACATTAAAGAACTTCTAAAGATATTAAAACCGAAAAGGCCGCCGTGTTTCTGTCTCAGCAAGCCTCCCCAGGAAAGAGCAGCGAACATCAAGGACACTGAAAGGACGGGAGATGATCTAATGCAGGAAGCTCCAAACTACTATATATATACAAATGATAAATAGGTTTCAAGAAAGAAGAAACCAACTAATGTTGATGACTACGGAAATAAATAATATTAGAACTTTACACCACTGAAGCATCTTTCATCTGGGATCCTAAAAAGCTTTAAGAGTAATTAAATTTGGGTGCTAAATAAAAGTAGGCCCATTTTTTAAACAAAAATATGGATTTTATGTCCTTCATCACAGGTACCACATAATACTCTTAAAGTATTCTCAAAGGTATCAAAGTGTGGCCAGGGTATTATTTTCTTTTGACGGGTGTTTTGTAATTATTTCCAGGTTTCTAAATTCATAATTATCTGAGTATAAGTAAATGCAGGATGTAGACACATTTCTTTCTGCGCATCTGAAAAGAGGCAATAATTTTAGCCCAGTTGGAGTATGGGGGCACTTATAGCTAGAAGCAACCTGGATGGAAGTCTGCCATGGGTGATAGAAAGCAAGCTGCTGGTAAAGAAAGGGATTGATGAAGGCAAAGAACAGACTTCAGCAAAGGTATGTAGAAGCAGCTACAAGTTTGCTAAGGGGCAAACCCAGCTAAGTCTGTGACTCTACATCTAGGAAACAGATTTTGGGAGAATTCAGGTGTGATGATGACTCATTGCTACACAAGTGATGGACAATAAAGGTAGATGTGTATTCTCATAAATGAAAAAAATGGTGATGAAAAATGTACAGTTGTTTGGTTGTTTGGTGATGGCAACCTCTATTGGCAATCAGCAAAGTTATTGGTTCTGTTTTTGATCAAATGGTTGAAATACATGAAATGGGTACAAAACCATATGGGTTGGGGATCAAATGAGTGAAGACCATGTTTGTGTGTGGTAACGGCTGGGTCCTTGTGAGGTTTCAAAGTGTTGGCCAGGGCTGGGGTCTCATCTGAAGGCATAATCGGTGAAGGATTCCCGTCATCGAAGGACTTCAGTGAGTGGGTGGACAGTAGCAGCAGCACTCTATAAAGTCATTCTTGACATTTGAAGATGACACCAATGACATAAAGCATCCAATGTACTTCAAGCCTTTTTCTCTTACTGGAGTGCTTGTGCATCTTAAAAGCTCTATGTTTATCACGTCATTTCTTTATCAAACACAAATAAGTCCATTTTTAGTCATATTAGAGCAAACATCTCTTCCAGGTTGGTGGTCTCAGTATGCTTTCAGATCTTACCATTCTACCATTTTATGTAAAATGAGATTCCTTGGGACAATGCTGTCTCCACTCAAACCTGGTTATGTCTATGGGAAGCCTGAGATTCACAGGAAGATAACACCCCTGCTGGGAAGCTTGATAATTCAGAGGGGAGGTTTCATTCCCAAAATCAAGTCTCATTTGCTCTATTCTATTTTCTACTTCTCCTTCAAGATGTAAGCATCAGTTTTGCTGTTTATGCAGAGGAACATGGAGATGGCTTTCCGTTCCCAGTTTTCCAGTGGGAAATCAGGCTTCTCTGGTACAAAAGTATAAACCAGGCTTCTGATCAGGCTTCTCTGGTACAAAAGTATAAACCTACATGACCATCGTTCAGCTCGGAACAGGGCTATGCCACATCTGTAAAAAGGTCCATGATCTTGTGAGCTTGAGTGGTGACTGGCATGGGTAAAGATAGACCTCCAAAAGTTGGGAAAGCATATGCCCTTTATTCATTAGTTCTTACAAGTAGGAATGATTATTGAACTAAAATAACCTGAGGAAATGCTTTTGATGTTCAGAAGGCAGAGGATTATGAGTGGGGAAAGAGGCTGAGTATAGGTTCAATCAATATCCTGTGTTTGATATATCAATATGGCATCATGGTCAGGCATCTGACACCTGAAGGCAAGAGAACAAAAGCTTCAGAACCTGTTACTGCTTTGGATTCAGCCCCAGGCCTCTGCCTGTCTCCAAAGTGCTCAAATCCGATTTGTCCCATAAAATCCATCTGCTTGCTGATACCTTCACTGAGCCTCTCAATCAAGTGTAATCCATCTTCCTCTGAATTCCCTCAACACTTCATATATACTGCCCTCAAGACACTCATTCCTGTGTCCATTCCATTTTAGGAACTTATGTGTATGTCATATCCTCTTTTTGATTATAAATAACTTGAGGCCCTGGCACTGTGCCTTCACATAGTAGATGCTCAGTAGATTCCTAGGAAAGAATGAACTGCCAATTTAAGGCTTTTAAAAATACAATAGTCTTTCACCCCTCCAGATCTAACTTCTAGCACTCCAGAAGCGTTTTTGTGTTCGGGAGGGCTGCCATGTTACCAATTGCTTTCGGATTTGTTATGATGTTCTTTTTGGAGACCAGACATGCCCTAACTTCCGTCCAACCACACTTTCCTGAAATAGATGAGTCTTGGTCATAGTCATTAGTATCAGGCTTTGCAATGCTCTTAAGCCTCTTTCAAGTGTGCATATTCCATAGGCAATTTCATATGCTGTTTCAGGACAGCCATTGTGTCTATTTTATTGCCCACACACACTACCTGCAAAGGACCTCTGCCCACACCGGGCAAACATTATCAGTGGACTAAGCATAACATTTCAGTGTAACACAGTCAGGTATGAGCACTCCTTTCAGAGGAATCCCTTTAAACAATTGCTGCTGAGTCAGCTCATCAGAATCAGCACACACCTTCACCTGCTCCCTCAGGCCATAGGAGGCATCGGGTTCATTTCCTATTGTCTAGAGTCAGCAATTTCAATTATTTTTTCCAGAAAGGAAAAAAAATGCTTGGACCAAAATGTTTATAGTTTGAAAACTGAAGATTGCCATGAAGGATTCTGTTTGTTGAAAATACCCTAGAAGGCAGACCTCTCCATCGAGATTGTCTGTGCATTCCCATCAGTTCCTCACTGCTCTTTTCTCTGCAAGAATCCATTTACTCTGCTCATTTACAGAAGGTTACTGTGGCTTTTCCAGGAATATTTTGCCTGACTAGGAAGGCAGATTTTCTTAAGTGTGAAATTAAGGAGGGTTTGTACAGAAGCAGACAGGAGTAACTGAATATAAGCCATGTTAATATCCTCATGTCTGTACCTGGGCCTTCCCAACAACGGTTAAGTGTTGCCAAACTAGCTTTACTTTGTATTGGCAGAGAATAAGCCATAATATATAGTTCTTTTTGTCTTGGCAATGAAGCAGGCACTCCTGCCAGGATCTACTCTAAAGGAAATGGGCAAGAGACAATAAATTCACTCAAATGCATTAGCAATGTCTTCCAGTGGGGATTTTTTAATTTTTAAGTTGATACAAACTTTAAAACCATTCTATTTTAAGTGGGGGAAATTTTATTTTCCAGAAGAAGATGATGTATTTAACAATATATTTCTGACATCTGCTCCCAACAATATATAGTATCTTTCCAGGTTAGTGGTGGAGGTGTGGGAGGTGTTCAGAAAGAACCAGAGAGAAAGGCATTTCTCTTTCAAAGGGATATAAACACAGTTACTATAATTGATTAGCTTCATTCAGTCAGCTATTTAATTTGCCAGGCGCAAGCACTTACATAAAGTTATATTATGACTGTCCCTCTGGTTCCGTACATTTTGTTTATGACAACGTGTCTTTGTGAGTGGATTAAAAAATAAGAGTTTCCAGCAGCAAACCTTACACTTTTCAAAAACCAAACACCCAAATTCCTTGAAAGACCACGTAGAAAAAGCAAAACTTGCTTGCTAACACAAAGATCAGTATTTACCTGGTTTGGCACGATCCCGGGAGGACCAAGAAGCAGGAGGTAGATATTTCTGATTTTATGAAAAAGTAGAATTTCAGGTAAACTATTAGGAAGGTACTTGTGTACTATTCTGAATTCTAGAGAGAGCAGAAGAGCCCCCTGCTGGCTAAAGTGGGGAGTAGCCTGAATGGGTGCTATGACAGTTGTTTTGAGGACCCCGTTTTCTCCCCCACTTTTTTTTCATTCATGCAATAAATATTTGTCGAGACCTTGCTCTGGGGGAGCAGTGTTCAGGGCTTAAACAAGATAGACAATACCCTTCCCGTCATGCAACTTACTTTGTAAAAGGGGAGACAGATAATAAACCAGTTATAGTATAATGTCAAGTAGGGATCAATACTGCCAAAAGAGAGTGCAGGGTAAGAAGTAGCAAATGATGGGATGAGGGTGCTCTTTTAGATAACAGGCCAGACATTTGAACTGAATGAAGTGAGAGAGTAAGCAGTTAAAAGCTCTGTGGGAGCACAGTCCCGGCAAGGCACTGATCTGGCATGTTGGAAGTGCAGCCAGAAGGCCTGGGCGGCCGACCTGAGGCAGGCAGGGGTGAGGCTGGAGCCCCATGATCTTATAAGACCATGATAAGGGCTTTAAATTTTATCAGAACCAAATGGAGAGTTTTGAACGAGGAATTAACTAAACGTACTTTCCATTTTAAACAGTTCATTCTGTGCATAACAGGGAGAACAGGCAGCAAGTGGGAAATCTGAGAGACCCATGCTGAGGCTATGGCCTGGTATCTCAAACAATTCAATGAATTGGTTTCATTATATTCCTGCTGTTTACAATGAGATTCAGAGAAGAGTAAGACATGGTCTCTACCCTCAGAAACCTTTCAGTCGAGTTGGGGAAATAAGATAGGCACACCTCCAATTAAAGAGGTATGAGGCAGGAGGCTAAGCACTGTTGGCAAGAACAGTGAGAAAGATGATGATGATGATGGCACCAGCAGCCGAATCCCAACTGGAAGCAGTTTAGCTTACTGGTAAAGCACAAAAGCTGTAGAGCCAGGTTCCCTGGGGCTAAGCCTTACTAGCTGTGTGCCTTTGAGAATGCTGCTGACTTCTCTGTGCCTCACTTTTCTCCTCTGTAAAGTGGGTCTAATAATAGTTCCTGCCTCCTGGGGTTGTTTTGAGGAATAAATATATTCATGTTTTATGCAAATTGCTTAGCTCAGTGCTGGGCACTTTATAGGCACTTTATAAATAGTGCATAAGCAGTAGCTGTCGTTATCTCTACTATTGCAGTATACCAAATGTGATGTGATAATAGCTTGAGCAAATCTCAGTTGTGGGAATGAAATAAAAGGGGTAGATATTTCTGACAGATGAACTTAAAAGACTTGGTGACAATAAGATGGTAAATGAGGTACATGAAGGTTTCCAGGTGGATGTGTTATCCCAAGCATAATGATTAGGAAAACGATAGGAAGAGAAGTCAGGAAAGGGAACTGGTTTAAGAGACAGGGCGAGTTTGATTTGACACATGCTGAGTTTGAATTGGCAATTAGAGAGGGCAGACTGCAGCTCAGAAGACAGACCCAGGGTCTCTCTGTGGATTTGGAACCCCTTTCTGTGGGGAGTCTCCTGGAAGCCAGGGAGATGAGTGAGATAACTGAGAAGTGGCTAAGAGAAGAGTTCTAAGAATGAGTTTTAGGACACTTGATCATAGTTAAGGATTAGGAAATGAGCCAGTGAAAAGAGGAAAGAATCAGGAAATTAGAGAAAGAAGCAAATTATTTTAGTGAGAGAAAGAGAAGTTGCTGTCAAATGCTCCCGAGAGATGAAGAATGGCTTAAGGACACCTTCGGATGTTTATGAGGTCACTGATGGAATGGCCAAAGAATTTCAGGCAAGCAGTTCGCATGGAGGACCTCTACTAAGTGGCCATCATGGATTCACAGATACTGTGCTGTGCTGCCAGATCTTCCCCCGAGGACAGATGTCTGCGGAAGCTCTCAGCTGTCTGGGCTGAGGACAGCCACCTTACTGATGGTCAAGGCCCACCACAGCCCCCATCGGTGACTGGCTGCCCAGTGGTATAAAGGCCCAGAGCTTTCACCCTGAGTCGGGGCAGCTCAAGAGCCTTGGAGCTCACCGCATTGCAGCCAGCCTCTCCTCCTGCCCAGACCTGCTTCCTTCCTGTCCCCACATGGGTGTTCGTGCTGAGAGCACTCCTAGGAGACCTCCTGCATGTTCCACTCCATCTCAGACTCTGCTCCCTAGAGGACCCAACGGGCACAGTGTGGTATAAAAGTTAAAAAATATATATAAATGACAACGTCAGGGAAGAGTTTGACACAAAGTCATCAACACCAAAATAATATTTAACAGATGAATGCAAAGAGTCTCTTAAAACTAGGAATTCTGAAATTTGAAGGAGGCAAAGCTGAAGAAAATTAGTAGGATTGGGCTTTCCTCCAGGACGCCAAACCCATCAGACTTGCAAAACTGAGATGGTGCCATTTGCCCTTGGTGAGACTGGAGCACTGGGTTTGTAACCCGATTGATGGTGCTGTCACCCAGCTAACCTCACAATCTCTTTTAATCTCTGCACTCTTGTCACTTTGCTGCCATCTGGAGAAAGGATTAATTTCATTTGTCCCCCAAGGAGATTAATGTATCTGATTGCATTCCAGCACATAGAGGGCTACCTCCCTCTACGCCGTCAGCACTATACAGCTTCACCCGCTGCTTTGAGACTTCCCTGCCCTTCAGCCACCAACCCAACACAGTGGTCTCCCAAAGTCGACCCCAATCCCTTCATGGCAGGGGAATACAGACGGCACAAAAGCCACCCCCATGGCCCCCAAGGAAGAAAAACTCTGAGGCTCCTGGGATGTTGTAGACTGACACATTGCCAAGTTCCCTTTCAGATTGGGCTGTCTTCCTAGCTCTCCTAGAGCTGAAAAGCCTTTCCATAACCCTATGGATCTTCCCAGAAGCTAATTGGGCAAAAATAACAAAAATTATCTAAGAGAATGTTCTTTGGTATAACTGGTTACACCATTCAACCTCTGAGGTGCTCTGAAAAGCAGGGATCAGGACATTTTGCTTACTATTGCACCAGTCGTACGTGCAGTGCCTAAATACATCCTAGGTGTTTGTTGAATGAATGACTGACAGAAAAACTGGTTCATGGTAGATTACTGATGAAGTTGACAAAATCACTGGTAAGTGTAGAATACAGAGATAGCTAAAGACAGTTTGCTCCATGGAAGTTCCCCTTCCTCTTACCTCAGTTGATGGCTGTCCCTGGAGCTCCCACGGTGATCCAGTTGCCCATGGTAGATTCCCAATAAAAGCTGTTTGGATTGAATTAAATTACAGCAAAACCTTATTGGTCAAGTCCCAAATGCCTGAGTTCTTCTAAAATGGTACATTCATTGATACCAAAGCCTCAGAAGAAGGGGAATTATTCAGCACAGAAAATAGGAGACACTATAATAATGAGAAGAATGGACGCCAAAGGGTAAGATTCTAAGAAAATATGACCAACATTCCACATTAATGGAACTATTCTGTTTAAAACTTTAAGGCTTTGCCTGAAGATCCTCCATGAATCTTGCTCCTATCTCAATTAATCCCATAAAGTCAAAATAATTGGTATTAGCAGGCTCATACCAATCTAAGTACTCTACATGTGTTCTCCTTAATCCCTTCAATAACCCCATGTGTTAGGTTTACTATTATTACCACCCCCATTTTTCAGATGAGGGAGCAGAGGTGGGGAGAGGTTAAGTAACATGCCCAAGATTTCACAGCTGCTAAGTGGTGCGATGGCCATTCGAACCAGGATCATTTGAGTCCAGGGTTCACGCTCTTCACTCCTCACTGTCCATGTTCCATCTTCTTTCCCCCTCTTCAGTCCTCAGGTATGTCCCAGTTTTTATGCTCAGTAGAATGGAGATTCTTGGAGAACAACTATATGATATATTTTTACATGCAACTAATATCTCAACTGATATCTAAGACTCCACCTTGAGGCCCTAAAAGGAACAATATTTTTAATCTTACAAACATTGGCAACAAAAGCAAAACAGAAAGTGGACTACAGCTGAGGGCAGCAGTTTTCATCGGTTTTGTCTACAGCTAAATCTTAAGGGCCTAGAGTAGTGCCTAGAACATGGCAGACATTTGAAAATACTTGTTGAATTTATGGTTTGATCAAAGGAGACAGATAGCGATTTCTACTGGGCTGCTTCATAAACTTTATGGTATGACCAAGAGCTAGCCTCACGGGCGTGGTTTCTTGGCAGAACCCAAATTGCTAAACCTTACCTCCCATCTGCGTGGCATTTTATACTAGAATCACCCTGGGAGATAATTAAGATAGTTTTAGAACAGTTAAGGAATGTCTTCAAAGTCACAACTTATTAGAAGAGTTAGTAGGACTAGAACAGAGGTCTTCTCATTTGGCATCGCAAAGGTGCAGGGGTAGAAAATGTTTTCTTGGGCTAACAAGCCCAAGTTTAAGAATTGCTTTCCTAGTTAGTCATGCAATGACTATTTTCTTTGTATGTTTAGGCAGTATTGCCTCACGGTTAAGAAGCCTGGGCTGAATGACTAAACTTGGATACATTTCTTAATCCCTCTGAGGCTTAGTTTCCTCTAATGTAAAATATGGGTAGTACAGGACCTACCTGTATCTCTCAGGTTCTGGTCAGGAAGGAAAAAGCATGCTGGGCATTTCAAAAGGAGGGGATCTATTATAGGGAATTGGTCATCTGAGTGATGAAAAAGCTGGTGGGTTAATTCAAAGATGAGCTGCATCAGGTAGCTGTGCTGTCACACCCATGCTAGAGAGACCAGGAGAGAGGAGAGAGCATTAGCAGAGCCCGGAACCCAGGGCCAATGGGAGCTGGGCTCACGGAGAAGGCGCAGCTATTATGCAGACACTGCGTGAGTCGGCACAAGAAAGGAAGACAGGCTGCTGCTGCTTCTAGCCCTCCTGTCTTTCGCTATTGCCTCCTATGGCTGAACATAACTGCTGCAAAACTGCTGCAGAGATCTGAGAGCCAATAAGTAAATAATGACTCAGGACTTGTTGGGGCTGTCATGAGATTTAAATGAGATACACACGTAAAGTGGTTAGCACTATGCCCGACATATAATAAGTGCTTAGTGAAAGTTATCATTGTAGTTTTATAACAGGACCTGGGCTAGGCTCAGGCAATATACAAAACATAGTCCCTGCCACCATGTGGCAGCAGTCTAGTCATTTTTGTAAGCTTTGGTGCATTCCCTAGGCCTCTGGAGTGAAACCTCTAATGGATGTTAGCCCATCATATTGGTCTAAGTGAACCTCTTTGAGCATGAATATCATCCCATCAGGCGTCAATGGTTATGGACAAAAACAGGCCAACATTGGTCTATAAAATAGGTTTTATTCTCCTAAGATAAAAGGCTCCTTGAATATTTTTTT
>PVIY010038390.1:0-23934 GCA_004026745.1 Myrmecophaga tridactyla | reverse complement strand
AGGAGGCCGTCGCTAAGCTTCAGGCAGGTGTAGAGCTATAATTAGAGAAGGGAGGAGAAAAACAGGAAGGGTTGTGGGTTTGTGACGAGCTACGGAAGTGGGCGGTCTACAACAAGAGGGGAAGGGGGGTAGACATAGAGAAGGATTAAAAGAATCTTTAAGTATGGCTAGGCTCCAGTCCCTGAGAAATATGCCACACACTTGAAGGTTTTAGATTTCTGAAAAGTAAACTTAGTGCATCTAACTTTTATAGGATCTCAGATAGAGATCTTTAGGATTAAAAGGAATGATGTTGGTTGGGGATAGGCAAACGATGGCAGTTAGCAATCTCTAGCTGAAACTTGCATAAGAGTAGCCTCCAGAATAGCCTCTCTACTCTATTTGAACTCTCTTAGTCATTGATACCTAATTTTGTTACTTTTTCCCCCCTTAAGGCATTGTCAATTCCATGATGCCAAGGCCAGGCTCTTCCCTAGGAGTCATGTCCCACATTGCCAGAGAGTCTCACACCCCTGGATGCCAGGTCACATGTGGGGAGGTGAGTGTAATGATTTAGAGAGAGAAAAAGGCCACATCTGAGCAACAAAAGAGGTTCTCTGGATGTTACTCTTAGACATAAATATAGGTAGACTCAATTTCTCCACTACAGAAATAAGTTTCACAAGAGCAAGCCTTAAAATCAGGGAGAGGGTATCAGTGGTTTCCCAGGTAGGAATATTTAATAGTTCCACATTTTTTCTACAGTTCCCCAAGGGACTCTGCCAATAATTTTTTTTTTGGGGGGGATAGGGGTGCATGGTCTGGGAATCAAACCCAGGTCTCTAGCTGGCAGGCGAGAATATTCTTTAGTTATTTGCCCAATATACTCTAGGATGTATCCAGGTATTAAATTAAGCTATACAGAATTACAAGTCCTTATTCCTATTCTGGGCTCCATGTGTTTGGTTAAGTGAACTATTCAGACAGGTTGAATTAGATTGTGTGCTACAGAAAATTTAGGTTTTGGACAAAATAGGCCTCTCTTCCTTTGGTCTCATATAGTAGGTGAAGTTCTAAAATACAAACACTGTCATCCTGTACCTTGTATTCTGATTTACCTTATCCTAACCAGGTCAGTTTTTTCTCTTTTTCAGTATCTTTAACAGTTGTTGAATGTAGCACTGGCGACTTTCAGAAATGCAGAACCCCAACTCTAAGTCTTAGAGTCACACAGATACCCAAAGTTCCAAGGAAATATCAGATTATACATATATAGCACAGCATCTCAGAACCTAGAAATAACACTTAAAGCTCCAGATTAAATGTGACTACTCTAAGAGCTTACAATCTAGGCCCAATTTTCTTATGAGTATTCTCTAAAAGAGATGATACAATATGTGCTGGTTTGAATCTGTGGTGGACCCCAGAAAAGCCATGTTCTTTAATCCTCATTCAATATTGCTGGGTGGGAGCATTTTGATTGTTCCCATGGAGATGTGACCCACTCAATTGTGGGTAGTAACTTTTGATTAGATGATTTCCATGGAGGTGTGTCTCCACCCATTGAAGGTGGAGTTGCTTTCTGGAATCCTTTAAAAGAGGAAGTATTTTGGAGAGAGTCCCTTTTGTAGAGCCATGAGAAAGCCAGCAGATGCTGTCATGTTTGCTGTGTGCTCTTCCAGCTGAGAGAGAAGCATTGAACTTCATCAGCCTTCTTGAACCAAGGTATCATTCCCTGGATGCCTTAGATTGCACATTTCTATAAATTTGTTTTAATTGGGACATTTCTCAGCCTTAGAACTGTAAACTAGCAATTTGTTAAATTCCCTTTTTTTAAAAGCCATTCTGTTTCTGATATTGCATTCTGGCAGCTAGCAGACTAGAACAGATTTTGGTACCGGAGCATGGGGTCGCTGCTACAGTTTGCAAATACCAAACATGTTGGAACAGCTTTTTAAATGGATAAAGGGAAGAATCTGGAGGAGTTGTGAGGAGCTTGATAGAGAAGGCCTAGAATATTTTGAAGAGAACCTTGGTAGAAATGTGGACTCTAAAGATACCTCTGACCAGACTCTAGACAGAAATGAGACGTGTGTCATTACAGACTGGAAGGAAGGCAATCCTTGTCTTAAAATGGCAGATAATCTGGCAAAGTTGACTACTGGCTTTGGTTGGGAGGCAGATTTTAAAAGACTTGGATATTTAGCAGAAGAGATCTCCAGATTAAATGTCAAAAGTGCAGCCTGGTTTCTCCTTGCAGCTTACAGTGAAGTGCGACAGGAAAGAGATAAGCTGAGAACTGATCTCTTGGGTACAAAGAAACCAGAAATTGAAGTTCTAGAAAATTTTGGCCCTCCAGGAAGGGAGACCCCAGAGAATAGTGCCCCACACGAGGTCTTGGCCAAATGTGAAACCATTCAGCCATTTCAGAGAAAGCCAGGATTGGACATGGAGTTATCCAGGAAGGATTTGTGGAAACTCCTTATGTCTGATGGGCATGATCCAAGGCTACTGCATAGAAAGCCAACGAGAGTGCTATGGGACCTGTATAAACAGAGCCACTGCCAATCTAGACTTGGGGGTTCAGAGAAGGGACATATTGGAGGAAAAATAACTTCAGAAGCAAAACCCTGGAGTCTGAAGTCTGAAGTCAAGAAGCCTCAGGCCAGGCGAGCAGACTCACCCAAGCCCATTGAGAGGGTGAGTTTGCCCCAAAAGCAGAGGACGGGCCTTCCACCTCATTGCAGTGGAAGAGTCATGCCGCCTCAGGCCTTGGAGAGGGTGAAGCACATTCCTTGGGGTTTGGGGAGAGCCTGGCTTCCACCACATGGAGGGGTTGAGCATGTGTGCTGGAGATGGCAGAGAGACTAGGTGCAGCCCCCATACTTGGAGAGGGTGGAGCCGAGAAAAAGGTGGTCTCACCAAAGTCTCCCAGGGTTGCATTCAAAGACAAGCAAGCCACTGCATAGGCCCTTGGAAAGGGTGGGACTGCTGCTTTCTAAAGCCCTGAAGATGAATGACTTTGAAATCTGATGGACTTTGCCCTGCAGGTTTTTTAAATTGCTGGGGTTCTGTGACCCCTGTGCTCCTTCCTCCCTATGGAAATGGGCATATGTATCCTATGAGTGTTCCTCTTTCATATGTTGGCAACAAATAACATGTTCTGAGTTTTACAGGTCCAGAGCCAGAAGAGAATTCTACCTCAGGACAGACAATACTTGTAACTAACTTTGATGAGATTTTATACTGTTTCTAACTTTGTGTTGTATTTGTATGATTACTGAAATGGTTTAAGGTTTTCTAATACTGTTATGGAATGAATGTAGTTTGCATTTGGAAAGAGCATGTCTTTTTGGAGTCCAAAAGGTAGAATATGCTGGTATGAATCTGTCGTGGACCCCAGAAAACCCTTGTTCTTTAATCCTCATTAAATATTGCTGGGTGGGAGCATTTTGATTGTTCCCATGGAGAGGTGGCCCACCCAATTGTGGGCAGTTACTTTTGATTAGATGATTTCCATGGAGGTGTGTCTCCACCCATTGAAGGTGGAATTGCTTACTGGAATCCTCTAAAAGAGGAAATATTTTGGAGAAAGTCCCTTTTGTAGAGCCACAAGAAAGCCAACAGATGCCGCCGTGTTCGCTGTGTGCCCTTTCAGCTGAGAGAGAAACATTGAACTTCATCCACCTTCTCGTACCAAGGTATCTTTCTCTGGATGCCTTAGATTGGACATTTCTATAGACTTGTTTTAATTGGGACATTTTCTCAGCCTTAGAATTGTAAACTAGCAATTTATTACATTCCCTTTTTTAAAAACCGTTCTGTTTCTGGTATATTGCATTCCAGCAGCTAACAAACTAGAACACAATGTTTGTCCTTTTGTCTCTCACTTATTTTGCATAACATAATGTCCTCAAGATTCAGTCACCTCGTTGCCTGACTCACGACTTCATTCCTTTCTGTAACCATGCAATAGTCCATCATATGTACACACCACAGTTCACCTTTCTGTTTCTCAGTCATTGTACACTTTGGCTACCTCCGTCCAATAGGCATCATGGATAATATACAAAATAAACAATCTATGTCTCACAATATCCTTCCTTAGTTGTACAATCATCATCACTCTCAATTTTAAACACTTTTCATTGCTCCAAAGAAAAAAATAACAGATAAACACACCCTCACCAAAAAGAAAATCCAAAACTCCCCTTAACTCTTGTCCCTCCTCCACCTCCAATTATTTACCCCAAGTATTACTGTGGTACTGGTGATGTCTTGCTGTTAAATACAGGACATAGCAGGCAATGGTAGTGTTCCCCCATCCTCTGCTATTATTGACTTTCTGTATAAGATTCAAACCTTCGAAGTGGTTCATGCAAAAACTTATTTCTATTTGTAGTGTAAATTGGTGAGATACATGGCTCTCTACAATCCCTTTCAATCATATTTACCTTCAATATGGCAATATTACTTACAAACCCATTAATGAACTACTGTCACTTTTTGTCCATTCCCATACATTTAAGTTCAACCTCATTAGCTAACCATTCGTCCATCTCTAGCTTCTGTGTAGCTCTAGGTCCCTTATATTCTACATTATATGATTTTGAGTTTACCTTTATGAGAGTAATATTAGAGAAATCATACAGTATTTATCCTTTTGTTTCTGGCTTATTTCACTCAGCATTATATCCTTAAGATTTATCCACGTTGTCATATGCTTCAGGACCTCATTTTGTCTTATTGCTGCATAATATTCCATTGCTTGAATATACCACATTTTGTTTATCCACTCATTTGTTGATGGACACTTGGCTTATTTCCATCTCTTGGTGATTGTAAATAATGCTGCTATCCGTGTCACTGCTTGCAGCTTTTCTGGGTATATCCCGAGTATGGTATTGTCAGATTGTAGGGCAACTCAATGTTTAGTTTTCTGAGGAATCACCAAACTGTCTTTCATAGCGGCTGTACCATTACACATTCCCACCAGTTATGCATAAGTGTTCCAATTTCTCCACATCCTCTCCAACATTTGTAGTTTCCCTATTTGTTTAATAGAAACAACAGGATATGGGACCATTCTTATAGGTATAAGATAATATTTCATTCAATGATTTCCTTTTAATTCATTGTCATAAATTCAATGTCCTTTGGTTATTTTCATGACAGACTAAAACACTGGTTAGAAACTAAGATTTTGGAGTGAGTTGGATATCCCAACTCTGTTATTTACTTTGTGCACTTGGACAAGTCATTTAGCCTCTCTAAGCTTGACTCCCTCTAGCCTATAATCCATAAAGACAAGAATTCAGTGCAGTATATGGAATATAATAAGTGGTCAATGCATATTTGTGGAACGCATTAATGTTTTGTCCTTGCTAGGCACTCAATATTCTTTTCATGGCTATCACTGACAAATGGTTTGGGCAGGATTTGGTTTTCCCTGAGCCATTTTTGCTACCCAAAATGTCCCTTGCACATATGCTGTGTAGCTTTTTTGCTAGGCTGCTGTACTTGCATTCAGGAGACCTTTTTAACTAACCAATATCTTGAGAGTAGAACAGGTGTTTAACAGCACACCCCCAGACACACTCACTACTTTTTTTTTTCTTGGTGGGGGGTGGTGCATGGTCCAGGAATTGAACCTGAGTCTCCTGCATGGAAGGCAAGCATTCTACCCCTGAATCACCCAGGCACATTACAGTCGCTAATTTTGATTGGAGCTTTTATGGCTAAAGGAAAAAGAAGCTCCATCCAAACCCCATGCTAATCAAGGATTCATTTCCCATAACCATGTCCATTAAAAACATATGTGAGTTCTTGTGTAGTCCTATTTGTTCATCTTAAATCCTGTGATTTATATTGCAAATTGAGGATATTTTCCAGGATAAGAAGAAATACTTTTTGCTCAAGTCTAGGAAAGTCAATAAAGGGAAATAGTTTATTAGAAGCCCATATTTAAAGGTGGTGTTATACTCTGATAACCTGAATAGAACAAGAATTAAATGGTTTTCTTTGACTATCGTTTTCTCTTGGAATAAAAATCTCTGTAATCCATCATTCAGAAAACTACTTAAATAACATCGCCAATTGTCTGTTGGCCAGAATAGGAAGCCACATTGTCTTTTCTCTTTTCTTGTACTTTTCAAGAGAGAATCTGAGTATTTCATGTTGATTGCTTGATTGGCTGCAGAGGGACTCTTTAAAAATACTAAAAAAAAATCAGGAATCCAGTACAAATCAAACATAAGCTGCTATCAATCATGTGCTCGGGGCATTACGTGAGGTTTTTACTCAGAAAGATGTCATTAAAAGTTGCAGAAATTAATTGGTGCCATTGAATGTAATGGCCTTTCCTGCCATAGTTTCTCAAATGTAAAGAAAAATTATGGATAACGTAAATTCCTCGTGGGATTCTTATAGATGTCTGCTTTGTTCTGTTATTGTTTATTGCAAATGTTATTACTGTGATCTATTGCCCTATCATGCTTTGTCTATACTGTACTGCCATTCTGCAGCCCACAACAACGGAGGGCTTTACTCACAAGCTCAGACTGTGTTTATTTGGAAATTCTTTGCTTTATATATTCCAAAAGTGTCTCAAGGTGTTCATTTTGTGTGTTTAAATTTTTATACAAAAACAGATTTGTTCTGATTGATTAAATATTGGCTTCCACCATTCTTACAACAACTCTGAATCTTATTTAAGTTCAGGGTTTGTGTTCTGCTTTCCCAGAAGGTTTGTATTCAATGTAATAATAGCTGTTACTTTGCACAAATCAATGCATCGGGATCTGCAATCTTTCTCAATAACAAGATGGGTTTAATTAGTAGTGTTTTTTAAATTTGACTCTTAATTAAAGGCAATTTTATACCTCAGAAAAAAGTTTAAAGAAAAGGGAAAGGAACTTTTTCTTTGCATATTAAATGCTGTCTTATATTGCATTGTCTATAATTCCATATTTAAATGATATTAAAATTTCATCTCACATCCTTAAAGATTGACCTTTTGTTTCTAGATATTTTGAAGGCAGTTGTGGATGCCTCATTATTCTCTTCTGATGCTATGGTATGAGATTCTAGAAAGTAATGAACGGCATAGTATGCCTCTTGGAAATTTTAGTGAATTAAACTTAAAATTTTAGTTTTTTCACATTCCTTTGGTTTGGCTTTGTGAGAGTTGTAGCATTTCTGAATTAAATTGTTTAAGGTGTCTCTTGAGAATCTTAATTAGTTGAGACCATGTTAAATTTTGAACAATCTGTAATAAAAGGTTAAATGAAATTCAAGTTCAAAATGGCTCCTTAGATACACACACCCCCTTATCTCCAACATGTAGAAATGGTGGAGAAAAAAATTACCTCTCCTATAAAAATAAGTGAAAATTAACTTTGGTGCATATAAAAATAATAAAAAATTTAGAAAAAATAACAATATTTGGTCTGGGGTTGTTCAATAATATTTAAAAGCTGCTAAGTTTCATGGCATGTTTGGGAAAAGGATAGAAATCCTGAATATTAGTATTTTGTTAAATGGATACAGATACATAGATTTTTTAAAAGAATGTCCACAAATTACATAGATGCATTTATAAGTTTCGAACAAACAAAGGAAAAGAGAAATGTAAATTTTAATGACCCAATAAAATTCAGAAAAAGAGGGTGGGGGAATGACAAAGAAATAGGAAATGTAAACAGAAAATCCAAAATTAGATAATATAGTTATGATATATCATGAAACACAAAAATTAAAATCACCTATTAAAAACAATTTTTTAAAGTGCATTTTGGAAAGCTCAGCTGTATTTTACTTACAAGAGACAGCCTGAAACAAAATAACATAGAAAAGCTAAACATAAAGAAATGAAATCAGACATGCCTGGATTATACTAACCAAAAGGTCCCTGCTCCAGCAATGTTAACCTTCCAATAAAATAGAATTTAAGGTAAAAAACATTAGTAGGAATAAAAGAGTCTCTAAAAGAAGTTATAACAATCATGAACTTATGTGCACCTAAACGCAAAGACTTTAAATAGATAAAGCAGACCCTGAGAGAATCATGGGAAAGAATTGCTACATCTATAGTTGTAATGAGAGATTTGAAAACTCTCTATCAGAAACTGATAGAGCAAGCAAAACGTAATAACATTACAGAAGATTGGAACAAAACATTAAAAAGTTTTATTTAATAAATACAGGAAGATAATCCTGACGTCAATTACTAAATTATTTTTTGGTACATGTGATAATTAACAAAAATTGACCATATATAAGGTCATAAAGTCAATACATTTCAAAGAATAGATATCATATAGATTGTATCTATTGTCCACAATGCAATTATATTTTGAAAACCAATAACAAAAAGATAGCTTTTTACAGAAAAGTTTTTAATTAAAATATTTATTGTACCTACTATGTATAAGTTACTGTACCAGGGGTTATTCAAACCAATGATTTTGATCAAGCCAATGAACAAATTGGAGTGAGCAGATGATCTGCTTAGATATTTTCCTACAGAGTTAAAGGGTGTGGAGAAGTGAAGGGACAATGTGTCTTATAAACATTTCCTTCTGTGGCTATAGGTTAATGTATATTTCTTACATATGAATCAAAATTAAAAAACTAAAATTCAAAGAAAACATTTATTTGTGTAATAAAGTCCAAAATGTAGCTAAACTTTCTGTCTTTGGTTTGTTAAAACAGAAGTATGTCTGATTTGTTTAAATAAGTTTTGAGAGATGCAATGTTTATGAAAAATTAAGCCAAAATGAGACAAAATAAAGTTTCAGTGGCACAGAGATTTCAGAGTAGAGAGGTTATCCTGGAGGTTATTCTTATGCATTATGTAGATATCCCTTTTTAGTTTATGGTGTATTTGGAGTGGCTGGAGGGAAGTATCTGAAACTGTTGAGTTGTGTTCCAGTAAACTTGATTCTTGAAGATGATTGTATCACAAGATAGCTTTTGCAATGTGATTGCGCGATTGTGAAAACCATGTGTCTGATGCTCCTTTTATTTAGGGTATGGACAGATGAGTAAAAAATATGGATAAAAAATAAGCAAATAGTAGAAGGAACAAAGGTTAAAATAAATTGGGTAGATGGAAATACTAGGGATCAATGAGCACGAGGAGTAAGGGGTATGGTATGAATGAGTTTTTTGTTTTTATTTCTTTTCCTGTAGAGGTACAAACGTTCTAAAATGATCATGGTGATGAATACACAACTACGTGATGACATTGTGAGCCATTGATTGTACACCATTTATGGAATGTTTCTATGACAAGATTTATTAATAAAAATATTTTTTTAAGTTAATACCCACAATTGGGTGTGTCACATCTCCATGGAGATAATCTAATCAAAGGATTCAAACCTAGAGTATTGAATCAGGATTAAAAGAAACAGCTGCCTCCACAACACTGAATCAGACTTAAATCATGGCTTTTCTGGGGTACATAACATATTCACACTGGCACACCAACCAACACCATTCCTGTTAACCCTAAAGAACACCTACGGCTCTGAGATTCTACAAAAGTTTCACCCACTAACTTTACTTTCCAGAAACTCATAGCCTCCAGATGGTCCCTATGCCAATAAAGTCCCAGACTTTATTCTTTATGGCAAGCCAGTTCTTTCAATAAACCTCTGAATCTGTATCTCCTACTGGTTTAGCCTGTCTGGTTGAACCCTGACTGATACAGTCCTGACTACCTAGCTCCCAGAGGGCCCAGCTTCTCCAGCACATAAACTGGTTCCATCCCCCTCTCCCATGTCAATATCCCTTTTCCACAATGGACATAGCCCAAATGCCCCTAAAGATAGGGAGAACGATCAAAGGAGAAGGAGGAGTATATCAGAGAAGATAGGATTTAACAGCTGAGCATGACCGCTGAATCATTATGTTGAAATGTCCTTCAGTCTCCAGTGTCTTGGAGCAGCTAGAAGGAAAATTTTGAAATTGGGGAACTGTAACCAATACCAAACTTTTAAATCTGTTCTATAGCTATTTGTTAAAATGCACTTTAAAATTTATTGCTTTTTTGTATATATGTTATATTTCACAGTAAATGATGTTACAAAAAGGAAAAATTAAGCCAAAGGAATTTAGTCCAAGAGGGAGCTAGGTAGTCAGGACTGTATCAGTCAGGGTTCAACCAGACAGGCTAAACCAGTAGGAGATACAGATTCAGAGGTTTATTGAAAGAACTGGCTTGCCATAAAGAATAACCCCCTTTACTTATAGTCAACTGATTACAGACTTAACTATATCTACAAAATACCTTCACAGCAACACCTAACATTAGGGTTTGATTGAATAGCTGGATTGTACCTAGCCAAATTGAAAAATTAAAACAAAACATAAAATGTGAGAGTGACCAAAATTTGACACTATTCAAAATCAAAGTAGTTATCTTCTTGTCTATATTTTGGGAGGCCACTTCTCTTTATCCCCTGAATTGGATATTATCTTTATGCTTAAAAGTCAAGTCAATTGCCATTCTAAGAGAACAAAGATTTGATTTACCAGCACATTTCTATTCTTGGGCATCAGTTACTGTTGATAACTGGCTACTGCAACTTGGAGCAACCCTCTCTAAAAGTTTGTGTTTGCCATCTGTTCTAGTTTGCTAGCTACCAGAATGCAATACACCAGAAATGGAATGGCTTTTTAAAAGGGGAATTTAATACGTTACAAGTTTACAGTTCTAAGGCCATGAAAATGTCCCAATTAAAGCAAATCTATAGAATTGTCCAATCTAAGGCATCCAGGGAAAGATACCTGGGTTCAAGAAGGCCAGTGATGTTCAGGGTTTCTCTCTCTGCTGGAAGGGCACATGGGGATGTCTGCTAGCTTTCTCTTCCAGCTTCTTGTTTCATGAAACTCCCTGGGAGGCATTTTCTTTCTTCTCCAAACGTCACTGGCTGGTAGACTCTCTGCTATGTGGTTCTGTGGTGTTCTGACACTTTCTCCAAAATACCTCCTTTTTTATAGGATTCCAGTAAACTAATCAAGACCCACTTAGAATGGGGGGAGACATATCTCCATCTAATCAAGTTTAATACCCACAGTTGATTGAGTCACAGCTCTGTAGAGATAACCTGATCAAGTCTCCAACCTATAGTACTGAATAGGTACTAGAATAAACCATTGCTCTCACAAGATTGTTTAGGATTAAAACATGGCTTTTTTACGGTACATAAATCCTTCCAAACTGGTACACCATCTCTCTCAAGATTACCCCACCACTGCAAGGTGACTCTTCTTTCTATAGGCCATGGTGAGGTAAAGAGATTCCACAACCCTATTGGAATAAAAAATGGACCAAAGGTCTGAGTATCCCATTCACCAAAGAAGTTATACAGGAAACAAATAAGGACACAAAAAGTTACTCAGCATTTTTAGTCATCAGGAAAATGCAAATTAAAATCTCAATGAGATACTGGTACCCACCAATAAGAATGGCAAAATAAAAAAAAATTTTTAAACACTGAAAAAGACCTTTTTGGGAAGACCTGTGTCATGTGAGAGGCATTATTCTGAGTACTTTTCCATGCATTATCTCTTTAAAAGAACCCTATGATTTAATTTTTCTGTCTTACAGATGGGGATAATAAGTGATTGGAACTTCTGACTTCCATGCCCTTAATTTCTATGCCGTACTGCCTAAGATGCTTCCTTTGATTCCTCTCAAACTACAGGTCTTCTTTCCACAATGTTATGTATCTACACATACAAGCAAGGGCTACAAAAACTCAGGTCAGTTTTACAACTCCTGCATAATATTTAAATTAAGGTCAATAATTGCAGGCGAATTTGTAAATGGTTTATACTTTCTTTCTACAAGTAGTCTTTTCTTTAAATTTTTTTTTAGAATTAGTCCATTTCCAGACCATTTCTATATTTTGGAGTTTAAAAAATGTACCGTGTTAATCCAAGAATCTAGCTCATTCAGGGATCTAAAAATCTATCATTTTTCCTCATAATGTTTCCTTTAAATAATAATAGAAGATGAATTTTTGAACAGAAGTAAAGATTGCAAACAATTTTCCTGTTAGATGGGAAAAAGATAAATGATCTCTCATTTTCTACTCACTTGATACTATTAAAAAGGTAAAAAAAAAAAATAGTACAAGCAGCTATTGGGAATAAAATAACATAGGAAAACTTGCTCACTGACTACTAGAAAGATTTTGTGTGGATATCCCATCTTCCTAGGTCAGAAATAAATGTGTCAAATCTTGAATCCAAGACTGGAGTTTGAAATTTAAAATGCTTAAGTTTCAGTGGGGAATAAACTAACACAAGTTGTTTCATGTCATGGAGAGATTCAGTCTTAGTTTTGTTTGTAAAGCAGTTAAAATTCATGATGTTCATAAAGTTGTCATTTACTTCACAGAAATTCACTGTAATCATAAGGACTACTCTATTCTTAGGCACCGCTGTCACAACGGATACCAAAGTGGCATTATCAGCCCTAAGCAAAGAGACCTACTCCACATAAAATAATGCCATACTTCTCTCCGAGAAGATAAGCTTTTTAGAACCATTAACACATTTATGACTGGGACCAAGGCAAAGGAACTGCAAGCCAGACAATGGTGAAATCAGCAATGAATTTCTACAAGAACTAATGTGAGCCTCACATGATTCCTTTGGAGTTTCTCCTCCAACATTGCCCAGTGGTACTG
This sequence comes from Myrmecophaga tridactyla, assembly GCA_004026745.1. NCBI lineage: Eukaryota > Metazoa > Chordata > Mammalia > Pilosa > Myrmecophagidae > Myrmecophaga > Myrmecophaga tridactyla. The sequence continues at coordinate 11,251 of PVIY010038390.1, read as the reverse complement.
GGCTTGGAGAGGATATGTCTTCTGGATGTAACTTATTCAGATTTGGGATAGCTGCATCTCTAGACTTGGACTGGGTCCTAGGGCAAATTAAAAAGTAAACCCTCTCTGTTGCCTAGATGAGAGCCCCATATTCTCTTATTACTGTTCTGATTTCTGAAGCCCCTGCTCTTCCCATCTCAAGATAGAAGGAACATACCTCCAGCTTGGACTCTTTGCAGTTTCATTTTTCATTTTTTGTTCCATATTTATCACTTCATCTCCCTAGCCATATACAGTAAAGCTTCCTTTCTAAACAAATCATCTCCTTTCAGAATTAATAATATATATGGTTTGTCCATTTTAGATTCTACAGCTCAAGTTCACACCTCCTTCACATGAAAGGGTGCTCTTCTTGGGTTCAACCCAAATGACATTCTATATGTAGATAATAGGATCAGCTACATCTTCAAAGAAGAAAAATATAATGATTGTCCAACCACTCACCTATCCTAACATTAACATTTTCAGTTAATTTTTTTTCAGACTTTTCTAAACCTCAAAGATACATTTTAGAAAACTTCTAAAAGCATTTCATCCTTGTTACCCAAAACCAAAAGTTATCGCTCAATGGAGATCATGCATTTTATAGTACTGTTTCTGGATAGTTACAATGCTGCTGAAATTTTTGGGTAAAAATTGAGATCTCAAGATCTTGGAAATCTGAAAGACTTGGAAATGCTGGACGGCCGTTCTATCAGCTAAGTCATGGCTGCCCCCTGACATGTGCTTGACAGTTCCCCATGGTCTCCACAAGTGGGTATTCATTGCTCTTTATCATCTTTTGTCTTGATCTGTTCACTCCCTTCTGTAAACTGCCTAGCTCCCTGAAGGCATCTGAGTTTGCCACTGCTGGCTGTATTCTATTGCATATCCAGATGGGACCAAACTTTATAAGGTTGGTTCAGCAAAGGGGGGTTGCTTCTCTGGCTTTCTCCACACTCTAAATCAAAACACTGGTGCCCTTAACAAAGGGTGATCTTTTTGGTATCATAATATGATAAAACTTAAAAGAGTCTTATGAAGATTAAGAGAGTAAAAGATATGTTAGAAATGATACAGCCCAAATCTTGCCTAAGTACAGCAATAGACAAGTACTGAAGATTTGGGGTATTCTGGGACACATTTGAGGATTTTTTCTCCAGAAAAAAAAAAAAAAGCACATTTAATACAATAGCATCACAAATTTTTCATGCAGTTTTGGAAGAGTCCTGCACTCCCTGAGGCCCATCTTTGAGGAAGTTTGGGGTCCACGGACCTCAAGTTTGGACGCCATGCTATAAAAAAGAGATGGACACAGATGTCAGATTCCCTTCCCTCCTCACTAAAGAACCTGCAGATTAACCTTTACCTAGTGTGACTGAGCAGATCATTCTAGGTCATTAACTCAGATCTGCCTCTATGTCCTCCAAGGTTGGGTCTCCCTGCCTTCTGTTTTTCACTCCTGGTCTTTCTTGTGGGTTTAGTCAAGCCACATTCTTAGTTTCTCCAAGGGATCTGCCAACGCGGTTGTTCTGTGCTGATGCTAATCTCCATCTCTCCCATGTGGGAGGCTGTACCCATCCTCCCTCACTGCAAGAGGAGTTCCTCTTGCATGGTGAAGAGAAGATTTTATAAATCTACTGGGAAAAATCACGGGTTGGAGCAGAAGCTGGGTATAGACCTGCGGACACCACTGCACTTTCTGTATAATGCTGCAGAACATTCTCTTGGTACCAAGAGCTCAAATGTGGCTTCTGGATTATTCTCCATTCATTGTCTATCTCGGTTATACAGAGATGGCCTTAGAAGAGAGATCACTGCAATAAAAGCTGACAATAACATATTCAGCCTATGGGTTTCTGTGAAATGCACTGCCACAGGGGCTGGTTTGAGGTTTGGAAATTTTATTGTGATATGTCCACTCATGTCCATAACTTTTCTTCCCTCTCTGCCCTTACCCAATCAATTCCACACTCCCTTCTCATTCCAGTGTCTTTCAGTTTTAACATTCCAGCTAGGTAGATGGGGTCTGAGATCCTGAATAAAATAACACATATAAGTAATCCTTTACATTTCCAACAACATATTTTTCCCCTAAGCTTTTTTCCATCAGAAAACTGCAACTAAACAATTCTGTGTAGAGTGGTTTGCAGAACAATCATGAAAAGAGCTCAGGGGAAAAAAAAAAAGGGAAATTCATCTCTTTCTTTTAAATGTAACTTCTGTTTTCCCTGTAACATAAAGTCTTTAATCTTTAGGATTATAACCTCTAGCCATGTGAGAGTTGAAATGGCTTCCGTTTGATGATGATGCCTTTTGAAGGGGCATATGCCGAGCTTTGTGGTTTCTTCGGGGGCTTCAGATTTCTTATGCTTTTTGATGTTTTGCCTCACACAGGTCCAATAAGCAGATAGATGATCATGATAAATGGATATAATGGGAAAGTGATAAGAATTCAGGGGGTTGGCATGAGTTATGTCCTCACTCATACAAGAGAGAGGATTCTCTTATCTCTACACTTTAATTTCTTAATTACAAAAAAAATATTTCTTATCTAAACAGAGAGCATTCACAAAATCTTTTTGGTGGTTGTCTGATACCTAAATACCTTGCTTTAGGACCCTTTCTTTCTTCAAATATTTTTTTTTTTGGTAATTTTGTTTGTTTTGTTATGGTTTATTTCATTTTTAAGAAAATATAACATTTCCTATTAAATAGTGTAGCTGTTTTCCTTTCATAGAAACACTTTGTTACTGAAATAGCAAACAAGCAGCAATTGTCATCTAGCATGGGCATTGGTAATATGCATTGCATATGTAAATAGTCCTGTCCTGTCCCTCCTTTCCCCTCTAACCCAGCCCTGTCACATAGGATTTCATTGCCCCTAGCGTCACTGCCAAAGCGCTCAGCTTGCATGCAAACGGGGATTCTAACCCAAATTTACTCCCTCAATCTCCCCTCCTTCCACCTCATTTTGCCGAAAGAAAGGGGCTAAGATCTATATTAACTCATCATTAATCTCAGGTAGCAAATGTTTCTCTGGCACAGAAGGAAGGCTAGGAAAATGTAGAAGACAAATAGAAGACATGGTCAGTTTCAGTGTACCTCTGAGTGTCCCCTTATTTCCCCATATTTTCTTTATGCTGTCCCTAGGCGGCCAAACTCCTATTCCTGCTGTTCCCTCATGTGCAAGGTCTCCCTTCTCTTTGATTGGAAACAGTCGCTTCCTTCTCGGGTCTCCCATAGCCTCATGCTTTAGCAATGAGATGAAGAAGCCTTCAGAGCTGGGTTTAAATTCTGGCTCTGCCATTTATTCAGTATATGACCTTGGGCAGACATTACTTAACCTCACTGAAATTCAATTTTATCATCTGCAAGATGGGAAGAGTAACAATTCTTTACAGGATTAAGGTGATGAGTAGGAGGTAATACCCCCGGAAGTGCCGATGGAAGCCTCTGGTGCACTGTAGCACTCAGTCGATGTGAGATTCCCCGTTGGCAGCCATGTGCATTTCCTCACAAATTTCCACAAAGAGGAACTCTGATGAAGTGATTACATTTATATTAAACCAGCCACCTTAATGGTAAAATGTAAGAAAGTATTAGGTCTACTAGTTTCTTGTCCGTATAAATTGCACGTTTTTTCCTTCTGAGTTAGAAAAAGAAAGAAAGAAAAGCAAGCGCTTGTAGAGCATGACTGACTGTGACACTTGGATTACATCACTTCAACCTTGGATGTATTATTCACCAATACAGAACCCGATTTTTGTTTTATTTGCCTGCATAGTTAACATCCACCAGTGAAGAGAAATTTTATAGCCATGTAATTTCTCCCTTCACAAATATTTCTTTAGTTATAAATAAACTATGACTATCCCCTTGTTTTATCTGACTTTGTATTGTGGCTAGTCATTTACATGTCCATTGCATCCACTGGGCTGTAAGCTTCCCGAGGTCTCTCTTATTGTCCAAAGTGCCAAGAGAGTGATTTTACACATACTGATTAATTGCTCGCTCTATCAATCCTCTAAAAGAGAAGCCTCAAAGTAAGCATTTTAGTTGCCCCAGCCTACTGTGTTGGTATAATAATGGTTCTTCTAATCAGGAAAGTCTAAGGTTGCTTTAACATTTGTAGCTTCTCTTTCTTTAAATGTGCTTCTCTGGTTTGCTTCATTTTTCTTCATTCCTAAGTGTAGGTCTACAGAGTCTAGACTCAGTCTTCGTGGCATTGTATGACCCACGTCCCTGTCTCAGCTCTCTACTATTTCCCATATGACCTTTAGAAAGTCCCTTGTCCTTTCTCCACTGCAGTGTCTCCATTATATCCAGGACTCTCGTTTTAGAGATGGTTTCTAACACTTTATGGCAAGCATGAAAATCCATCTTGTGAATTTGAGGGATGTTGCCAAGCTTGGCCAGACTCGGGACCCTGTCCTGAACCTCCTAAGAAATCACATCGAACCTTCAGTGCTAGGCAACGGCTGTTGGGACTTCCATGGACCATCAAGAGCTTTAGAGACTTTCTCATTCTTAGACAAGCAAGAGTGATGGAGCCTGCTAATTTCTTGTTGTTGACAAAGCCACCCAGTTTGTCTCTGGCATCATTTAAGAGCTCAGATTTGGAATCTTCTGTACTAGATAAAGAAAGAAGTCATAGCATACTCGGGCTTATTCTGTATAGGGAGAAAAATAATTTTACAATAATCACCCTGGTTTGATGTTTTCTAACACGGAGATGGTATTCTGTAACTCTTCAATATAAATACAGAGAACTGAAGAAAAAAAAGCCAATTTCCCCAGTTCCCCCTAAATGAAAAATAATATAAGATCTGGGTGCAGCTTTTAGCACATAGAAAGCCTATTATAAAGTTTTGCTGTTGAAACGAAACATACACTCTTTACACCATTCTCATCAGCTAAAAGCTTACCTGTTTCAAAGTCTTCACGTGGCTGGAATTTTTATCTCCGTTTTAAGCATCTCTTTATTATCCCTATAAAAGTCACTTCTCTACATAGTCTTTTTCAATATAGTGCCCTACTGGGGTATTTTCCTTTAAAAAGTCTGTATCTTTCCCTTTTATTTTGAACAGGCCCCAAATTGCACAAATAAAAATATTGCATGCAATTCTGGGTTCTAATTTGGAAATATGACACATTATCAAAGACGTTAAAGAAAGGTAGTATAGAGGTAGGAATGGAGAGAGAAGCTTGTATATAAATGGTATCCTTAGAAATGCAAAAGGGGAGCGTTTGTACCCATAATTATTCAGATTTCATTAGTCTCCTTTCAACCAAGATTTGTTTACTAGAGGCATTACAATTTAGTGAGACAAATTAGACTAAACTTTTTTATCTCGGGTGGCTTGCACATGCACTGATTGAACTAGTATTTCTTCCAAAGATTGCCTGGGAAGATAAATGAACAGGAGGAGCAATTAGGGTAAGGAAAAACTAAAGATTGGCTGACATGATTTAAGTTTACCGCTAAGGCAGTTTGTCATTTTGTCTCTATAATCTCTATCAGAATCGACTAAAACAGTAAACATAAATCATTATACTAATTTATTTCACTACACTGTGGTCTGGGAAAAGAAGATTTCATTTTTTTTCTGAGAGACTTTGGGGATTCAAGCAGCCAACTTGAACTTCTTTTCATTTATATATTGGAAAGGAAAAACCCAAACAATTCAAAAATGAGTACCTTGGGTTCCTCAAAACAATAATTTTTGATGACAAGCCAAGTTATTTTTATTACACTGTGCTAAAATAACTATGAGTTGTGCATTAAAAGCAGCTCAACATTGATTGTGTTAATAAAAAAACAACAACTTAATTCCTAAGGTAGAGATGTAATCAAATGTACTGCCAAAAGTGATTTTTCACACAGTAGTTAATAAGCCTTTAAGTTTCTTCTTAGAACAAGCCTCTGTGGCCACAGAGAATCAGAGTGCCATAAACTGTCTGAGAGTTCTTTATGTAACACCAATGCTCTTGAAAATTAGGACTGCAAATATGCCCTCTGAATAAAGAATGCAACATTGCTCTCTCACCAAAGAAGAAGCACCATCAAAAGACCTTTGGACATATGGCCCGTTTGGTTAACCCAAACAAAAAAATCATTAGTTAACTTGTGGAGGTAAGGTATGGATCTGTGTTTTTGTTGTTGTTGTTGTTTAGTTTCATTTTGTTTGGGGGCTAAATATTCCTTTTAAAGATAAATGTAATCATGAAGCTGTTAGTAACAAATAATTATTTCTGGAATTTTCACATACCTTCTGATATTTTCTGTGATTTTCATATGCATATGCATTTATATATCCATCTATATGTGTATGTGCAATTCCAGCTTTACTTAAAGATGAAATTAAGGTCTTTATTAGAAGTATGGTTATCATGATTTTTTTTAGAATTTAAGAAACTTCAAAATTATAGGCAACATACACAAACTTAAGATGCTATAGAAGTTGTTGAGTATACTCTCATAGAAACATTTTGTATGAGGGGAATAGCCAAATGGGTTTTAGAATATAAAAGTTCCTGCCCTAAAGGAAATTACAACCCTGGATAGAAAATAACACGTAGACATAAATGTCTCTGTAAGGAAGAATCTAGAGGGTTCCTGGGCCAAATATTAACAGGCTGCTGGAGGCCCAGATGGAGATACAGTTGACTGCAGTTATTGGGGGACGCTCCATCAAGGATGTAGCTGCTGAGGTGAGTCTCAAAGGATGGGTGAGATATCAGCAGGTAGCAATAGCTCTTTCGAAATAATAGGAAATGGCACAAGGGAAGAAAAGTTCAGGATACTTCTGGGAAATGAGGAAGAGCCCTGGCCATACAGGGTTTGGAGAATTTGTTACTCCTGAGAGCTAGCAAGAGCAAGAGGTTGAGTTTAGTAAGGACCAGATGAGGATTTCTACTCTAGTTTAACCAGTTCAACTTACTTTTTTTTTTAACTTTTTAAATTGCAAAATATAACATATATAGAAAGCAAAGAAAGGAAAAAGCAATAGTTTCAAAGCACTCTTCAACAGTTAGTTACAGGACAGATCTTAGGGTTTGTTATGGGCTACCGTACCATCCTCTCAGATATTTCCTTCTAGCTGCTCCCGAACATTGGAGGCTAGAAAGAACAAATATTTTTTTTATCATCACAATCAAGTATATTTTTCTTTTTGTGAAAAAGAACATATATACAAAAAAGCATTAATCTTCAAAGGGTAGTGCAATAATTAATTGTGGAACAGATTTCAGAGTTTGGTGTGGGTTACAATTACACAATTTTAGGTTTTTACTTCTAGCTGCTCTAAGATACTGGAGTCTAAAAGAAATATCAATATAATGATTCATCAATCATACTTGTTTGTTAAACCGTACCTTCTCTATATAGCTTCACCATCATTGTTGGTCTTTCTCCCACTCTTTAGGGGTATTTGGGTTATGGCCATTCTAACTTTTTCATGTTGGGAGGGGCTGTCAATAACATGGAGTAAAGAATTCTGCCACTGAGCCACCATTGCACCACCCAATAATATGGAGTAGAGAGATGGAACTAGCTGATGTTCTGGAGAGGCTGGCCCCTCTAGGTTTCAGAACTTAATTGGTCCTGAGACACATCTGTAGGTTGTAGGTTTCTGGAAAGTTAATCTAGTGCATGGAATCTTTGTAGAATCTTGTATGGTGCCCTAGGAATTCTTTAGGATCAACTGGAATGGTCCTGGTTGGAGGCTGGCAGGTTATGATAGGTAGCAATGTCTAACTGAAGCTTGCATAAGAGTGATCTCCAGGGTAGCCTCTTGACTCTATTGAACTCTCTCAGCCACTGATACTTTACTAGTTACACTTTTTTTCCCCCTTTTGGTCAGGATGGCATTGTTAATCCCATGGTGCCAGGGCCAAACTCCTTCCTAGGAGTCATCTCCCATGCTGCCAGGGAGACTTTCATTCCTGGATGTCATGTACAACATTACGGGGAGGGCAATGATTTCACTTGTAGAATTGGACTTAGAGAGAGTGAGGCCACATGTGAGCAACAAAAGAGGTCCTCCAGAATTAACTCTTAGGCATACCTATAGGTGGGCTATGCTTCTTCGCTACATATATAAGTGTGCCAGTTTGAAAGGATGTATGTACCCTAGAAAAGCCATGTTTTAATCATAATTCCATTTTGTAAAGGCAGCCATTTATTCTAATTCTTATTCAGTACTGTATGTTGGAAACTTTAATTAACTTATCTCCATGGAGATGTGGCTCAATCAATATGGGTATTAAACCTGAGTAGGTGGAGACATTCTCCACCCATTCCAGGTGGGTCTTGATTGGTTTTGTTGGAATCCTTTAAAAGCAGAAGCACTTTGAAAAAAGCTAGAGAACAAGAAAGAAAGCCATGAGATTCTGAGAGAGCAGAATGCCGCAGAACCCCAAAGACGAGAGTCCATGAGCCAGTGACTTTTGGAGATGAAGAAGGAAAACGCCTCTGGGGAGCTGGAAAGTTAGCAGATGATGCAGTGTTTGTCATGTCCCTTTCAGCTGAGAGAGGAACCCTGACTGGGTTCGCCATGTGCCTTTCCACTTGAGAGAGAAACCCTGAACTTCATTGGCTGTCTTGAGCCAAGGTATCTTTCCCTGGATGCCTTAGAGTGGACATTTCTATAGACTTGTTTTAATTGGGTCATTTTTTTGGCCTTAGAACTGTAAACTTGCAACTTATTAAATTCCCCTCTTTAAAAGCTGTTCCATTTCTGGTATATTGCATTCTGGCAGCTAGCAAACTAGAACAATAAGCTTCTCAAGATCGAGGACTGGCCTATTGATTTGGATGTCCCTAATGTTTGACACATTATCAGGGGATTCCTTGATGGTCAAGTTTAATAGGTCCATATTTTTTCTCCCGTCTCTCAAGGGACTTTGCCAATACACTTTGATTATCTGCTTAATATACTCTGGGATGTATCCAGGCATTACAATAAGGTATACAGGATTAAAGGCCCTCATTCTTATTCTGGGCTCCCTGTGTTTTGACTGTTTAAATGAGCTATCCAGACAGGTTGAGTTAGATAACATGCTCAGAAAATTTAGGTTCCAGACAAAATACACCTTTCTTCCACTAGTCTCAAAGAGTAGGTGAGGTTCTAAAATATAGACAATATTTTCCTTACCTCTGTGTTCTGAATTACTTTAATCTCGATCTGATTGGCTTCATTCTTATCTCTAAATACCAGGTTATGCAAACATAAAACAGCCTCTCAAAACCCAGAAATAAAAACTATCCCTCTGTCAACTTACTTTTAAGTCCTTGTAAGACTCAGCTTAGAAAAAATAGGATAGCTGCTTCAACACAAAACAAGCACACACATTAAAAAGTTTGATAAACTCTAAGACAGACATTGTAGAGTATTAAATTTGAAAACACTGTTTGGTCCCCCTTGTCAAGAGCTTTGAATGTATACCTTAAAAGAGTTTTGAATGTTATTAAGGAGAGGATGGGGGCAAGATTGTTATCTAGGAGAATGCCACCCTCAAAATATGCTTTAGGGAGATCAGTCTAGTATCTGGGCTTGAAACGAAAGCAGACGGGGATCTATTTGAAGTAGTCTTGAAAAGGGGTTATAGAGTTCTAAACTAGGATGTGACTGCAGAAAAATAAAAGAGTAGATAAATGCAAGTCATGTTACAGGTATAGAATTAGGACCAAATTACATGGTATGGCAAGGCAATTCATACCCAGGAGAGTGCTGCTATGATTACTAGGACCACATCTTCAGATAAAGGCAAAGATTTGGGGGTAGGGATAATAAATTCATTTTGGAATATTGAACTTGACATACTATTGGGATACCTAGAGAGAGCTGTTTAGCAGAGAGTTAGAAATGTGGAGCATCTAGATAGAGATAGGGTATGTGAAGTAGGGGACTGGAAATGTTTATGTTTATTGAATTTATTTGAGGTCTACCTCTTTCCATAGGGAAGAAGAGAAAAAAGAATGAATACTGTGAATTCCAATTCAGCACCCACATCAAGTCACGTGTCATCTCAGTTCATCATTACAACACACCAAGATATATCATGAGCACATCTTACAGTGAAAACATTACTCAGTGCCAGCCGTAGGATCTGTCTGGTTCTAAGACTCTTTCTAAGACAAGAAAAAGATATGAGTTAGTCAATTAGAGGGAATTTTTTTACATCATCTGTTAAAAGGTGAAAATGGAAGCAGATGAGAATGCCAAAGGGAAAAGTTAGATGGAGAATGGCTAAGGGTTGAGAAAAGAAACTTGAGGGAAGACAAACAAAGATAGGGATGAGTCCTAAGCAAGGAGTAGCCAACATTTTGATGTTCCACAGAGATGTTAAAGAAGGTGAAAACTGAGAAATGTCCATTGTATTTGATCTATAAGGACCTATTAAAGACTTTTGTGAAGGAATTTTGCTTATAACAGTGAGAACAGACACAAGATTGCAAGCAGCATAAGGAGATGAGAAGGAAAAAGATTAAACTTGATTACTGTGAAAGATTCCTTCAAGAAGTTCAGCACTGAAGAGAAACAAGAGTCATTATCCTTCAAGTGGGTAGCAGAATTGAGGAAAGAATGGTTGGTTTGCTGTTTTATCAAAAGGAGACCCTACAGTTTATTCAAACTCCATAATTTCATTGAATTTTGAATAGGAAGTAGAATCTTGTGGGTTTTCACAGGTTAGTGTGATGCCCAGATATATCCCAGAGTAATTTAAGCAGAGAATAAAAAAGTATTTGCAAAGTCCCATTGGAGGATGGGGGAGAAAGGAGGAAATATTAAACTTCCCCATCTTGGGAATTTCTAATATTCTTGTAAGCATTGGGGAAAATTTAATAGGCTGAGTGCTCGACCTTGAGGTTCACCCCCATGAAAATTATTCCTGCAAAGGAGAAGCTAAGCCTACTTAAAATTATGCCTGAACATCACCCCCAGAGAACCTCTTTTGTTGCACATATGTGGCCTCTCTCTCTAAAACCAACTTGGCAGGTGAACTCATTGCCCTTACCCACTATGTGGGACAAGAATCCTAGGGGTGTAAATCTCCCTGGCAACATGGGATATAACTCCTGGAGATGAGCCAGAACATAGCATCATGGAATTGAGAAACCATTCTTGACCAAAATGGGGAAGAGAGAATTAAGACAAGACTAAGTTTCAGATGCTGAGAGATTTCAAACAGAGTCAAGAGGTTATTACTGGAGGTTATTCTTAGGTAT
>PVIY010038389.1:0-23940 GCA_004026745.1 Myrmecophaga tridactyla | reverse complement strand
ATCTTTTTTTCTCTATTATTGTTTTATTTCTTTTTCTGATGTCTTTTTATTTCTTTCTCTAAATCGATGCAAATGTTCTAAAAAATGATGAATATGCAACTATATGATAATATTAAGAATTACTGATTGTATATGTAGAATGGAATGATATATTAATGTTCTTTTGTTAAGTTTTTTAATTAATAAAAAGTTTAAAAAAGAAAAAAAAAAGATTCCACCCAGGATGTGACCAGAGAGCACTACATAAGTGATGATGAGTATTAGCCCATCGAGGCCACTGCCTAGTTTGACTCCATGGGACAGACAGCCCTAGAGCTGTCCTTTAAGAAGGGGTCATTCCTGCTGCTTAACCAGTGGGTTTCCAATGACTGGTTGGAAGATCAACACAATGGCAGTGATGGACACATTCCCTACCAGGACACCATGGTCCAAGATACTGAGGAGAGGTCCAGCACAAAGTCTGAGACTGAGGTCATTTCTGAACCAACTGAAGAAAAGGAGATAGAGCAGGGGCAGGCAGTCCCTGCAGTCAGCAGATACCTGATGTTTAGCTTGCAAACATCAATGAGGCCCCAGTTGAACCAGCCTGACATTTGGCATGTGTTCATTGTTGCTGCAAACAGAGAGGGTTGAAAACGCTTCTTCGGATGTTCTCAGCAGGTCCAGCCCTTCAGCTGGCTGCCCTCATGCTATAAAGGTGCTCTTTGGAGAGACTATGGCTATAGAGACAGAAACCATGGACAGCTTCACCAGGGCCACCTGAACACACTGGGGCATCAGAGGTTGCATTTATCCTGGCACTTGCATCTGGGAGTTGGAGGCCCAGGTGACATGGATGACCTGCAAGTTGGTAACTGTGGGGTCTGTATGGCAAGGATCCAGGCCAGGGACTTTGGGATGCTTGTGCCACCAAAGACTGCATTGGGCTTTTACTGGTGTCAGGTTGGTGATGAGCACTGCTGAGGTTGTTGTAGAAGTGGCCACCTGAAAACCAAGAGTTATTGCTATGGACACAGAGGTTGGGCATGGTGGTGGCGTGGGGCCAACTGCACTGGCAGGAGATACTCTGGATGTGGTTAAACCTTCAGGCAACACTGGCAAGGTAAGATGCTTGTTAAAAGACTGGAAGCTGATACCAGAGATGCCAAATATTATGACACTGACCTTCATTGTGCCCACTGTAGTGCTTGTCCCAGTAATTAAGGTTTTAATGCCCCTGCCAGGACTGCTTGCTGTAGGCTTCAACTCTGGTTATGGCTTGTCAGTCTGGGCCTGACTCTGGGATTGCAGCTGAGGCTGGGGCACAGGCTGGTCCTGGGCCTCAACAAGAGGCATTAAGCCCAGCAACCTGCTGGGTCTCTGACAGTGGGGCTGGTGGTGAAAAATTTGTGGTGGCATTGGTGCTGCTGCTAGGGATGTGGTGGTACTGCAGTATGCTGGATTTTCTGCTGGTCAGCCAATACCCTTTTCTCCTTCACAATTTGTTCTGCACAAAGAGACACAATCTGATTAGGAACAATCTTACCAGGAGGCACTGGTTTGACAGAGTTGATTCCATTTTCTGCCAACTTGGTATCATGTTTGGGATTTTTCTGAAAGAATCACATGAAGCAGAGGTTTTACTACTGAGATTCTCTTTCTGACAATCAATTTCATTAGCTCAAAGTAGTATGTGTACAGCTTGGTATATGTGGCATTCTCATCCTAGGAACAGATCTGACTTGTGTGGAGAGGATGAATGTTTTTTATTTTCTTCCTTCCCTGTGAATGTTGATGTTTCCATAGTAATGCTGCTGTTTGGAAAAGGGGTAAATTCAGCTGTAGGAGGTAACAAAATTATTCATAAGGTCCCTATCAGGTCCATCTGTAGGTGACACAATTGTCAGGTTTAGAGGAACTCCATTAGCTCTCTTACAGCCTGCCGGAGTGTCCAGTCTTCACTGATGACTCACTCAGGGATGTCTTGACCAGACTTGGCTGCTGGTTTGGCAGAAGCTGGCCAATTTTGGCATCCTGTGTTTACTGCTTCAACAGAATAGTCCTTTTCTGCTGCTTTCCATATCTTTGCATTTTCAACATGCCTAGAGTGGCTCATTCAGTGATTTTGGTGGAAAGACTGCCTCCCCAGATGCTACTTCTTTATCCAACCTGTGGCTGAGGAGTCTGCCTTATGTTGCTTACACTCTTTTTTCACATATATGGGAGGCTGTTTGGATTTGGGAATGGGAGGGGTCTTCTCTATGAGACCCATGACTAAGTCAAAAAGATGTCCTTGTCATCTATGAGTGGATAGGGCCCACAGAGGCATAACTGCTGTCCATGTACAGCTGCACAGACATATTCCATTCAGTAGTTGTAATACCCGGCATATGTGAGGAACCTTTCCTCTTCCACTAGCAGTGAACCTCTCACTACTGAAAGAGCATTGAGTTCCAGGATCCACATTCTTTCACTAAAGTCATGAGCCCACCCTTATTGTTTCTTTATCTTGCTCAGTGGAAGCCTAATGATCCCAGGTAATTCGAAACATAGTTTTCAATTGGTGTAAGCTGCTCTATAAAGTTGGCTAATAGGTGCAGTGCTCAGGGAACTGGCTAGGGACTTGCTTCCCATGGTGGTTGGCCCCTGCCTGGGACCCAGTCTCAATTGCAATGGGGACAGATGGCCAGAGTTACAGCTATGCAGGGGTGGGCATGATCTGAAGGACAGTGTCTGAGAACTACAGAAGTTGGCTTACAGTGAGCTTCTGCAGTGCATTATGTGGCAGGCAGAATTTGTTTTCCCATGAAACTGCAACTTCATAGGTATTTCTGGCTGAGCAACTCAGTTTTGTGTCCCTGCTACAAAGCCAACTGAGCATTTTTTGCTACCTTTCCACTTTGCAGCTGAATCTAGGCCTGAGAGGTGAGCAACAGTCTGTGGCAGTACACTCTGCTGGGCAGTGTGTGGGGGGGCTGAGTCTGGGGGAAAACTGGGGTCTGGGCCAAAAGATTTGCAGGCTGGTTTCCATGATACGAATGATCAAGGGAGGACACAGGGAAAGTTCACAGTGTTGATGTGGCAGGGGCTGGCCAGAGGCTGCATGCCCACACTCCCCACAGTGAGGTTCTGGGGTCCCAGATTGTGGATGGTCCCTTCTGATTGCATGTGGGGCTGAGAGAGCTTCCTTTCTCTAGCTGAAAGGGGAGCTCCTGCATGCTGGAGATGAACTTGTACCTCCCAGAACAATCTTGGCAATTCCAAATCTCTCCTAAAACACAAAGTGCATGCTGCTAGATGGGCTCAAGCAAGCTGTTCTGCTTCACAAGCATGCTGGCATCCAGAAACCTCCAGATAAAACTTGTACTGCTGAAGCCCATTTGGGGGCCAGACGCACCTCCTCGTATGTTATTCAGGGCCTGGCTACATGGAACTGTGCTTGGGACCTACTAGGACAGTAGTGAATAGACTGGAATGTAGGAAGATGACCATTCCTCAAAGCAGCTCTGGTGAACACTGAAGGGAAAGACTGCAGATGTTGGGCTGGGAAGCAGCAGAAAGGCCAGCATCATCTACTTGTATCCTGCAACCAAGGAACCAGAGTTCTGGAGCACGATGTTAACCTTTGGCTCTACCACAAGGTTCCTGTTCATCACCTGCTGAATGTGGTACCTGGGGGACTGGGGTACCAAAAGACTCATGGATGAAGAAAAGGGTATGGCAGGGGACTTGGGCATATATGAAGGGGACTGTGGTGGCTCCATGTCTTTGCTGCCTGTGAAGGACCTGGACCACTGCATCTGATGCTGTTCATTCTGAGAGCCCCTGAGATGGTGCATAAACATCCCCAATTTTATCTAATTAAATCTCATCACAGTAAAGATTTACTTACTGTGATTAACTGTTTAAGATTAACTGTTTCTGGTGGTAGAGGCAAACAGCAGCAGCATCAGTGGCTCAGACCTTTAGGAGTCAAGGATTGAAATTCTCAGCACCTTCCAAGGAATTTTACCACCTGTCTCTGATCTACCTTTCTAGCTATAAGACCTGCAAATACCTCACTGGCATCTTGTTCTCCAAAAATCCCTAAATACATATTCCTTCACTTTATCCACATCTTTGCATGATATAACCTTTTAAACTATCATCCCCTCCACTTTTCCAACTCATTAATCTTAATTCCTGACTTCCTTTGTAAAATTCCAACCATTTCACATCTCACCCCAATCCCATCCCAACCCCAACTTAACCTCCAATATTCCACACCACATGCAGAATTAATTGTACCCTCTACCATGCTCATAATATTCCTCTATGGCCCACCTCAATTTTAATACTCACATGCCTCTTTTAACATAATTTGTTATTATTTCTATCTATCACAAACTGGACTGAGTTCCTTTATCTTCTATATCTTTTTCCAATCTATCCATTCCTAGCAAGAATTTGGTACAAAGCTGAGAATCAATGAATATATCCCACTATCAAAGAATATATAGATTATACAAATTACTTTTCAAAGAAAAAGTCAAGACAACCTGGTGGAGTCCAGGTTTCAGAGAGAATTCAACACTGTTATAGTTAACACTTCTACACCATCATCTTAGGTAAGTTAACCAGGCAGCTCTTTAGGGAATAGAGATATATAGATACATAAAGTATAGGCAAACACACAACAGACACACACATTATAAATACATGCACATATAAATATATATATATACACAGATACATATACAATGCATATATATTTACATATAGATATTTCTATGTAAACATTTTGTACATGTAACCACAAAATGTATACACATATGTATTCTTTCTGTGAAACTGAAAAGATTTTTTGGATAATGAGGCTTTCTGTTGTGTTTGACCAGGAAGGAAACTTTACATGGAAAAATAAGGATTTAACATCTGGTATCCTATCCTCAGAGCCCCTAAAACAGAGCTACTTCAATCTAAAGGTCGCAAAGCCTTCTCTCACACCTTGGACCTGATGTTAAATTCCAGACTAAAAGGAGGAGAGAAGACAAAGAATAGGAGACAGCAGAAGAGAAAGATAAAGATAAGAGAACCACAACAAGCCACATTATAAAGCAGTTAGTTGTAGTTTTCTTTGGCCTGTAACTAAAATCATGTGCCCTCTTCTTGGTACCAATAAGCAACTATGGGTATACAATGATAGTTCAGTGGGAGAATGCTCACCTGCCATTCAGGAAACCCTGATTTGATTCCCAGGCAACCCTCCCACAAAAAATCAGCAAACAGTGAAACAGTGAGGCAAAAATGGGATACTCACATGGTAAAAGAATGAAATATTTGCTTATGTCATGAGGGTGAAGTAAGACTAAAAAGTTGTACAACAGAAAACCAAAAATCACCACATGAAAATCAGCCTCATTACGTTTTGGAATCATAATAATTACTCAACAAACTTGTACTGTATCCCTACTGTATTTTGAGCAGTATGCTGAGCAATGGAAACACCAAGATGAAAGAAGACAAACCTTGTTCCTCTGAAGTTTACAATCAACTGAGGAGATAAACAAATAATCAATTTAGCCCACCCTACATGCCACTTGGGAAGCACAGGTAAAATGCAAAGATTTTACACAGGAAAGGATCTATCTACAAATCTTTCAAAAAATATGCCCTTGACAAAAAGAATCTATCTAAATATGGATAACCTGATTTAGAATTTGTAAAAACTTTGACTTACAATGACACTTTTAAGACCTTTTTAAATCCAACAACATCATAGTAAGTTAAAGTCATCTACTGGAAAATTATAAAGTCACTAAAAATATTTTCAAAGACTACTTAAGGACATTTAACAATACTTAGGAAAAAATGTAAAAGTTGAATACAAATTTAAGACTGTTTTTCTACATTTCATAAAAAAAGATACTCCTCAAAAAGTTTATTGTGCACTGAAAAGAGAAATAGACTCATCTACCATAATATTGGAGACTTCAATATCCCACCCTTATCAATGGAAAGAACATCTAGGCTGAGGATCAATAAAGAAACAGAATTTGAATAATACAATAGATGGACTAGACTTAACAGACATTTATAGAATATTACACCCCCACAACAGCAGGATAAACCTTTTTCTCAAGTGCTCATGGATCATTCTCAAGGACAGACCATAAGCTGGGCCACAAAACCCATCTCAATAAATTAAAAAAAATTGAAATCAGGGCAGGCCACGGTGGCTCAGCAGGCAAGAATGCTCGCCTGCCATGCCAGAGGACCCAGGTTCAATTCCTGGTGCCTGCCCATGTAAAAAAAAAGATTGAAATCACACAAAACACTTTCCCAGATCATCAAGGAATGAAGTTGGAAATCAAAAATAGGCAGAGTGCCAGAAAATTCACAAATATATGGAGGCTCAACAAGCCACAAACAACCAGTGGGTCAAGAAGAAATTACAAGAGAAATCACTAAATATCTCAAGGCAAATGAAAATGGAAACACAATATATTAAAATTTATGGGATGCAGCAAAGGCACTATGCTAAGAGGGAAATTTATTGCCCTAAATGCCTATGTAAAAAAGAAGAAAAAGCAAAAATTGAGGAATTAACAGTCTACTTTGAAGAACTAGAGAAAGAACAGCAAACTAACCCCAAACTAACCCCAAAGCAATCAAAAGGAAAGAAATAATGAAGATTAGAGCAGAAATAAATGAAATTGAGAACATGAAAACAATCAAGAAAATCAACAGCATCAGAAGTTGGTTCCATGAGAAAATCAATAAGACTGATGGACCCTTAGTGAGGCTGACAAAAAGAAAAAGAGAGAGGATGCAAATAAATAAAGTCAGGAATGGAAGAGGAGACATAACCACTGACCCCACAAAAATAAAGGAATTAATGAGAGGATACTATGAACAACTTTATGCTAACAAAATCGACAATGTAGATGAAATGGACATGTTCCTAGAAAGGCATAAACAACCAACACTGACTCAAGAAGAAATAAATGACATCAACAAACCAATCTCAAGTAAAGTAAGTGAATCAGCCATTATGAAGCTCCCCAAAAAGAAAATTCCAGGACCAGATGGCTTCATGTGAATTCTACCAAACATTCAAAAAAGAATTAGTACCAACCCTGTGCAAACTGTTCAAAAACTTGAAGAGGAGGGAAAGCTACCTAACTCACTCTATGCAGCCAACATCACCCTCATACCAAAGCCAGACAAAGATACTACAAGAAAAGAAGACTACAGATGCAAAAATCCTCAACAAAATTCTTGCAAATCAAATCAAATCCAGAAGCACGTTAAAAGAATTTTATACCATGACCAAATAGGATTCATCCCCAGTATGCAAGAATGGTTCAACATAAGAAAATCAATTAATGTAATACACCATATCAACAAATCAAAGCAGAAAAACTACATGATCATCTTGATTGATGCAGAAAAGGCATTTGACAAAATTCAACATCCTTTCTTGTTGAAAACACTTCAAAGGATAGGAATAAGAAGGGAGCTTCCTCAACATGATAATGGAATATATGAAAAACCCATAGCTAACATCATGCTCAATGGGGAAAAACTGAAAACTTTCTCCCTAAGATCGGGAACAAGACAAGGATGTCCACTACCACTATTGTTATTCAACACTGTGTTGGAAGTTCTAGCCAGAGCAATTAGACAAGAAAAAGAAATACAAGGCATCAAAACTGGAAAGGAAGAAGTAAAACTCTCACTGTTTGCAGATGATATGATACTATATGTTGAAAACCGTGAAACATCCACAGCAAAACCAGTAGAGCTAATAAATGAGTACAGCAAAATGAGTACAGGTTATAAGATCAACGCTCAAAACTCTGTATAGTTTCTATATACTAGTAATGAGCAGTCTGAAGGGGCAATCAGGAAAAGCATTCCATTTACAATTGCAACCAAAAATGTAAAATATTTAGGAACAAATTTAACTAAAGAGACAAAAGACCTATACAAAGTAAACTACAGGAAGTTGTCAAAAGAAATCACAGAAGACCTAAATAAATGGAAGCGCAAACCATGTTCATGGATTGGAAGACTAAATATAGTTAAGATGTCAATTCTACCTAAATTGATTTACAGATTCAATGCAATACCAATTAAAAGCCCAAAACTTACTTTTCATAAATAGAAAAACCCAATAACCAAATCTATCTGGAAGGGCAGGGTGCCACAAATAGCAAAAAATGTCCTCAGAAAGAAAAATGAACTCAGAGGTCTCACACTACCCGACTTTAAGACATATTAGGAAGCTACAGCGGTCAAAAGAGCATGGTATTGGCATAAAGATATATATACAGACCAATGGAATTGAATAGAGTGTTCAGCTATAGACCCTCTCATCTATGGACAATTGATCTTTGATAAGGCTGTCAAAGTCAACTACCTGGAACAGAACAGTCTGTTCAATAGATGGTGCCTAGGGAACTGTATATCCACATGCAAAAGAATGAAAGAGGATCCATATCTCACACCGTATACAAAAACTGACTCAAAATGGATCAAAGATCTAACATTAGATCTAAGACCATAAAACTTTTAGAAGAAAATGCAGGGAAATATCTTATCAATCTTATAATAAGAGGTTGTTTCCTAGACTTTACACCAAAAGCATGAACACTGAAGAAAAAGAAAGAAAGGAAAGGAAAGGAAAGGAAAGGACAGGAAAAGAAAGGAAAGGAAAGGAGAGGAAGGAAAGAGAGAGAGATAGAGACAGAAAGAAAGAAAGAAAGAAAGAAAGAAAGAAAGAAAGAAAGAAAGAAAGAAAGAAAGAAAGAAAGAAAGAAAGAAAGAAAGAAAGAAAGAAAGAGGAACTTCTCAAAATGAAAAACTTTTGTGCATCAAAGAACATCATCAAGCAAGTAAAAAGGCAGTCCACACAATGGGAGACAATATTTGGAAATGATTTATCTGATAAAGGTCTCATATCCAGAATATGCAAAGAGATTGTTTAACTCAATGACAAAAAGACAGATAATCCAATTAGAAAATGGGCAAAAGACATGAACAGACACTTCTCAAAAGAGGAAACACAAAAGGTCAAAAGGCCCATGAAAAGATGCTCAACCTCCCTGGCTATTAGGGAAATGCAAATCCAAACCACAATGAGATATCATCTCACACCCTCCAGAATGGCCACCATCAATAAAACATGCTGGAGAGGATGTGGAGAAAGAAGCACACTTATCCACTGTTGGTGGGAATGTCAAATGGTACAACTGCTGTGGAAGGCAGTTTGGTGGTTCCTCAGGAAGCTAAGTATACAAGTGCCATATGACCCAGATATACCATCGCTAGGTTATCTACTCAGAAGACACAAGGGCAAGGACACAAATGGACATTTGTACACCAATGTTTATAGCAGCATTATTTACAATTGCCAAGAGATGGAAATAGCCAAATTGCCCATCAGCAGATGAACGGTTAAACAAGCTATGGTATATACACACGATGGAATACAATACAGCTATAAAACAATAAAGTTATGAAGTATGTAACAATATGGATGGACCTTGAGGACATTATGCTGCGTGAGATTAGCCAGAAACAAAAGGACAAATACTGTATGGTCTCACTGATATGAACTGATATTAGTCAATGAACTTGGAGAATTTCAGCTGGTAACAGAGACCATCAGGAGATAGAAATAGGGTAGATATTGGATAATCAGAGCAGAAGGGTTACAGCTTGTACAATAGGATTGATTGTAAAAATTCAGTAACAGATAGCACAATACTACCTAACTATAATACAACAATGTTAGAACACTGAATGAAGCTGAATGTGAGAATGATAGAGGGAGGAGGCCTGGGGGCACACATGAAATCAGAAGGAAAGATAGATTATAAAGATGGAGATGGTATAATCTAGGAATGCCTAGAGTATATAATGATAGTAACTAAATGTACAAATTTAAAAATGTTTTTGCATGAGGAGGAACAAAGGAACATCAATATTACAGGGTGTTGAAAATAGATGGTAATTAATATTTTAAAACTGTAACTTAAGTGTGAGACAAGCAAAAATGTTTATTTGGTGCAAAATTTATATTTTGACTAGTGCATTTTCTGACAAAACTTATGTGGACAGCTTAATTGAACACCATAATACTTGGAACCTTGAATAGGGCATGAGATTTTTTAGGTTTGTCCAGAGTGATGCCCCAATAAATCCCAGAGTGATTTGAACAGTGAATGAAAAAGTATTTGCAAAGCCCCCTTGGGGGAATGGTGAGAAAGGGGGAAGATTCAATGTCCCCAAGTGGAGAATTCTTGAAATTCTCACAAGCAGTGGGGACAATCAAAGCAATAGGCTGAACCTCCAATCTTGGGGTTTGTTCATAAGAAACTTAACCCCAAAAAGGATAGGCTAAGCCTACTTAAAATTAGGCCTAAGAGTCACCCCCAAGAGGACATCTTCTGTTGCTCAGATGTGGCCTCTCTCAGCCAACATGACAAGCAAATTCACTGCTCTCCCCCTCTCTATATGGGACATGACTCCCAGGGGTGTGGACCTTCCTGGCAATGTGAGACAGAAATCCTAGAATGAGCTGAGACTCATTATCAGAGGATTGAGAAAACCCCTAAAATGAGCTGAGACTCAGCATCAAGGGATTGAGAAAACCTTCTTGACCAAAAGGGGGAAGAACAAAATGAGACAAAATAAAATGTCAATGGCTGAGAGATACCAAACAGAGTCTAGAGGTTATCCTGGAGGTTATTCTTATGCATTAAATGGATATCACTCATTTAGTTAAGATGTAATGGAGAGGCTGGAGGGAACTTCCTGAAAATGTAGAGCTGTGCTCCAGTAGCCATATTTCTTGAATATGATTGTATAATGATATAGCTTTCACAATGTGACTGTGTGGTTATGAAAACCTTGTGTCTGATGCTCCTTTTATATACCTTATTAACAGATGAGTAAAACATATGAATTAAAAATAAATAAATAAATAAATAAATAATAGGAGGAACAAATGTTAAAATTTAGTATATTGAAATGTTAGTGATCATTGAAAGAGAGGGGTAAGGGGGATGGTTTATGAGTTTTTTGTTTTTTTTATTTCTTTTTCTGAATTGATGCAAGTGTTCTAACAAATGATCATGATGATGAATATAGAACTATGTGATGATATTGTGAGTTACTGATTATTGATTATATAGCAAGAATGGAATAATCATATGGTAAGAATGTTTGTATGCAGTTATGTTTCATAAGTTAAAAAAAAGCTTACTGTGGTTACTATTGGGAATTTAAATTGAGTGTAATTTTAAGAATACACCTGTCTGTAATTTCTACAGTGAATATACTATCTCAGTATATGAGGAATTACTTACAAGAGGGTTATTTGAAATAAAACACTTTTAATTTTGGAAGTAAAGATGGACAAAAATAAAAGATAAAGACCTAATCTTTTTTATGATGTCTCAGAATTTAAAAAGGCCTCAGACAGCCACTTAATTTGTTCTTTAAGTCAATATTGGTGGAGGGGACAGCCTGTCTGCCTTAAATTAACATAAATATTGCCAAAGTCAGAGCTGTCCCTGGGCAAAATTTTGAAATAGCAACATTAGATTGTGGCATCTTTGTGCATCTTCTGTACTCCTTGGAAGACCTGGACCATTTTCCCTTGGGCATGCAGAGTTAATATGGCACACCAATATGGTCTTCAAGGCCCAAACAATAGGATAAATGCTTTTCAGATCACACATTTCTTTAAAACCAATTACAATTTGTCTTACTGCAGGGAAAATATCTTAGCTGAGTGAATTAAAGAGAAAAGCTCTCTGGGGTGAAATTTCTCTGAACCTATTGTCTAATTTAACAAATAAAGGGAATATACTAAGAACTCAGCTATTTCTAAACCACTATGCTTCATAACTACCAGCATAATTTCTAATCAGTTAAATTTCAGGTCCCCTAAAGTGAAATGACAAAATCCAAAGATATGGTAAGGAATTTGTGGCAAGGAATCATTTGTGGCCTAGCTTTTGGGTGTGCATGTGTAGCTGATATTAACACCATTAAACAATATTATCAAAAGTAAAGCAGTATTTTTTATCAGATCATTGCACTGATTACCAGTATGTCATGCACCATTCAAAGTGCAGTTTTAATCTGGAGAAATGTTAAAAGAAGCTCACCAAAACTGCCACCACACTAATATCCAGATGGTGCCAAAAGCTACTTCTCACCAATGAAGTGTGAGCAGAACTGTCCTCATCACATCCCAGCTGAAGAGAATAATAAATGATTATAAGTACCCTGTCCTTGTCACACCCAAACTGAAGTGAATAATAAATGATTATATGTACCCATACAAGCTGAATGCAGAGGACACCAGAATTCAGAAAGGGACACTCACAATGTACAAGGCCCCTGAAGTTCCATGAAGATGGTGGAGTAGGGTAGATGGCATTCACTCCTGTATCATAGGAGAAGGAAAGAGATGGGGAAAAAGACCAGTACTGAAGTGTGAGGAAGTGAGTGATCAAAGAGATTTTCCAATATTTCATAGGAAGTAGTAAGGCAGGGGAGAGGGCTATTAGCTTGTAACTTAACATTTCATAGTGGGGTTCTGGGGATTTCATAACAATGGGGGGAATCATCTTATCACAGCAATACTCTTGCTTTACTATTTACAAAGTAACAACATTTATCCTTCAGAAAAAGGATGTGTTTCCTATGGTAGACCATCACTAGGGCCTCTCCAGTTAATTTATTGTCTGGCATGGATGAGACAGAGGTCACATTCTTGCTGCAGAGATATAGCAAAGCTGGCTCTGTGGGAAAAGGCACCTGCTATCTAGAAAAGACTAAAGTGTTGCAAGGCTGCTTAAGTCTGGGGCTGAAGGAGGCCTTTGGAAATGTGTAATCTTTTGACTCATCCAGTCACAAGGAAGCAGATGGTTCACCTCCTACTTCCTCCTCCCGTGTTCTTTAGTTACATTTTTGACTTTCTTTACCCTTGCAGCTCTATAAAATAAACAGAGTTGAATCTCTCCTGGTCTTTGAGTCTGCATCTGAGCTTAGAGTCCCACCTGGTCCCAGCTTTAACTATACTTTTGTCTCTTGTGCTTCTCTCTCAATTCCTTGTCACCTCGCTTCAGTTCCAACACTGAGCCATGCTAGTCAGGGCAATTTATAATCTTTTACAAGTGTTAGCAGCACCCATGAGCTTCCCCCAAAGCCCTTATGCATGGGGTTCTTCTCAGACTGTGGGTCCCTAAATTGAATGGCAATTTGGCTTCCATTGCCACCCCAGGAGGCAGCTGCAGATCAAGCCTGTGCCTTCTAACTGCTCAATTTTGAAACAGCTACTTTCCCACAGGGCTCCAAGCCCAGGGGGAGGTGACCCAAACCCTTCCTGAGTTTATCCATCTTCCCAGGCTTCAGCCCCAAACCCAAGGTTGATTCTATGTTCTGAGGCCAGCTCTGCTCCTTCAGTGTGAGCAGAGGTACTCAACATGATGGAGGCTTTGGAATGGACACCCTAATACACCATGCTTGCTTCTGGTAAACAGGTAGCAGGAGAAAGCCATCCAATTCTTCCTTCACTAGTAGGCAGATGTACTCTAGCACCTCTGTGACAAGGACAAAGAGAACCATGGTTTAGGGGGGTATCCTACTTGCAGACGTTATTGGCCCACTCAGATACAATTCAGACAGTCTTTGGTTCTTGAAAGACTTCATTCTGCAGGTCTTCTGTGGTCTTGATGACCCTTTCCCAAGCAATTCAGAGTGCAGTTATCAAGATGCTCTAGAAGCAAAGGATCATGTTCTTACAAAATCCATTTAGAAAGCAAAGATTTCCCATTAAAATCTCTAGCAACAGTATTCTAGAGCTCACAAACCAGAGACTTGGGGCCACACTTTCAGTGTCACCCTTCTATTTGACCTTCCAATCTGTGCTCCCATTCTTTATTGTCCAAGCCAGGGGATAATCTGAGTGACACATCTCAGCCTCAACTAAAAAGCAACTGACCACTGGCTTTCCCCCATGTTTACACACCGTTGTTTTCTCCTTCTCAGGATATATCTCTCTGTCCCTCCAGGAACAAGGCTTTTGGTAAATTTTCACCTGCACCCTCACCACCATTCTAGCTCCCACCTTCCCTGTATGGCAAGACAACCAGAGAACTAGGTAGGGCCTGGCAACTTCATTTGAAGCTGGTTACCTAGTCAGCTCATGAGATGCTTCCATAATGTGCCCTAGTTACAAATCCTCCTCACAGTGGCTACTCTTACCCAGAAGGAGCCCTGTGCTGACCTGAGGGGAGCCCATGATTTTCTCTGCCTTCTCAGGACCACTAACCCATAAGATCCCTAATTTTATGGGAGAGAAACAGGGGCATTAGATGGTCACAGAGCTGTAGCCCAAGGTCACTCTACAAGAACATTAACACAGAGGAATACAGGGTTTGAAATTACTTGGCTTTTGTCTGCATCCTCACACCATGGCATCCTGTTCCACAGGTGCTGCAGGGAAAGATGGAGGGTCACTGACTCACCAAGCTGCCTGGAGCTCAACAGGAGAGAAATAGGTACCAGCTTTGGCACTCTCTGCCTGTGGAAACCTGGTTTCTGGTTCTTTCTGGAGGTATTTCTCACAAGATCTTGGGGCTCTCAGATGGGGCAGCCCATGGAACCAGAAAGGGGTTGGTTTTGCCAGCTGAGATGGGGGAAGAGATTGGTAGGGGGAGGGGGTTGGGGAGGCATGAGTAGATGGTCTTGCTCAAGGGTGGGGGATGGGACTATGACTGGTGGGAGAGGTAGGCATTGGTCACGTTGGCTGCTCCACCATGACCAAACCCACCAATTCTCAGAACTATGAATGGGATGGTAACTGGGATGGGGATGGGGTTGGGGATGGGGAAAGGGACAAGGAGGGAGAGCATGAGACCAGGCCCCATCACCATGGTCTCCTCTTCCAGTGGCCACCTTCCTTCCGCAGATTCAGGGCATGGGACTCAATGAGTATAGGAGCACTGAGCTCACCAGGCATGGGAGAGGGTGGTCCCCAGAGCCCCACTCCCTCCCCTCCTCAGGAGAAGACACCCACCCTTGACCTGCCAGGACACTGCAATGCTTGCCACCCTTGGCCCATTTGTGTTGCCCCCAAAGTGACAGCCCCCCCCAACATCCCCTCATGCAGCAGCATTGTCCTTAAGTTCACTTCTGCACCAAAGTATTCTTTCCTCTGCTGACCCCTGGGCTTTAATTCTTCTGAGGCTTCCACAGAAGTCAACACTTCTTTTTCCTCCCTCTCCTCAGCCTCCCACCATTCCAATTATTACTCCAGATTTCTGAAACATTTTCATCATCCCAAACAGAAACTCATAAAGCAGTGACTTTCCGCCAGCCCCTGCCCCGACACACTGCCTTCTCTCCAGTCCAGCCTGGGACCCAGCCAATCACCAATGCTGCTCTCCGTCAGCCACACCACAGCAACAGTGATGCTCATGGGATGCTGTCACACTTATGCCTTGTCTTGGGTGCTGGAGACCTCCACCTGAATGCCTTTGTGCTTTTGGCTGGTGGCTCCTAGCCCCTGCCCTATGCAGGGCTTCCAGGGTGTAGAAGTGGGGTAGGTGCACAGACTGCCACCCACGGTGGGCAAGGTGGGCTCAGGTTGCATGGTGTCAAAGCCTCAGAAGGGGCACAGGGCCACCACCTCCCAGGTGAAGGCGCCACTGAATTTGATGATGTTCTGCATGACTGAGGCCTTGTTGGGCCCGTGGGCCACAAGGTCAAATCAGGCCAGGCCTGCAGCACTTCCCCAGGCTCCAGGGAGGCCTTCTTGGAGGCAGCTGTGGCCTCCTTCTCAGAATGGGTGGCATGGAGGTGCTGCACTGCCAGCAAACCCATCTGTGTGGTGACAAATCTGCCCAAACAAAGGGTTTCCACTTGGGTTCAGTGGCTGCAGGTCAGGAGGTCACCTGGGGTCCAAGCAAAAGAATATGGCAGCCTTCCTGGAGGTGGGAATGTGGCTCAGCCTTGGGCTTCAGCAGCTCCATGGGGGGACTCATGCCCATCCCCATGGTGGGGGAGGCCTGCAAGGGGGTGCCAGCAGGGCCTGGTGGGCAGTGGCCGATTCAGGAATTGGATCACTGAGCTCTGGGGCAAAACCTCAGGCTGCTCCGGGACAGCAGCTGCAGGACTGTACCCAGCTGCCGTGTACCTGCGATACAATATGGATGGATCCTGAGTGCTCAGCAAAGGCCCCTATGGAAGGCCGGAAGCCAGATGCCACCACACTAGACTCCCACTGCTGGGAAGTTGGTGTAGACACTTTAGGCTGCACTGCGGCATGGAGAAGGTCCTGGCAGCCTTGCTGGTGGCAGTTTCTGGTGGCCCCTTGCCTGGTGGTAGCCACGATGAGCAGGGCAATGCTGGGCAGCAGGGCATCCCCAAGCCACACCTGCTTTGTGTTTTTGCTCTGGAGAATGCATGCATCTCTGCCCCAGGAACGGGGAGATCCAGGAACCTGGTGCAGGCGCCTTTGCTATCCTTTTTTTTTTTCCTTTTCAGAAGTGCACCTTTAGTTTATTGTCCTACCTAAAAAATATTAGGTTTTAGAAAGCTGGAACAGTAGGAGAATATGCGAATATATATTTGAATGTGGGGAAAAGGAGAAATTTTAGGTTACATGTATGTTCCTAGAATAAAAATTTGTAAAAACCACCATAGAACTTACAACAGTGAACCTTGATGTAAACTAAAGACTATAGTTAATAGTACACTGCTAATATTCTTTTACAATTTGCAACAAAGGTACAAAACTAATGCAAAGTCTTAATAGAAGAAGCTGTATATTGGAACTCTGTATTTTATGCAAACCTACAACTTCTCTAATGAAGGGAAAAGCAGTCATGCTAGGGAAAAGAATGGAAAAAATCAATAAACCTAACTATATATAACAAACTGATATCATAAACACAAAGAGAAAGAATTTATTCTGAGGACTTTGGAATACAGTATTGTGACTGAACAGCCTTATGTAACAACAATATTGGTGTTTTAGAACTATTATCTTTATATTATAGGTTAAATCAACTAAATAATTATGTTACTCATGCCAGGAATCCAGATCATCAGAGTAAGAGAAATGGCATACAATTATAAAACCAAAGACAACAAGTAAAAAGAGAAATGGTAAGAATGAATAAAAATATCAGTATGAACTCTCTTTTTAAGATATATATATATTTTGTAATTCTAGCCAGTGAATAGCACAGAAACAATGTCACTCCAGCAGCAATGAGCACCTCTAAATTTCAAGTTGTAATCTTTGATATCATTAGCCATTAAAAGAGCTCCCTGGAAACAATAGCTAATGTCAGGTCTGAAACAGAGAAAATACAAACTGGAAGTGGGACACTTTGCTCTGTCAGAAACCAAGGACATCATTTAAGATTGATGGGTCATGTTAAGAGGATCCAGAATCAAGTTTGAAAGAGCTCTTGGTGGGTAAAGTGATGACAACTTAAGCATGAAGAAGAATCACTGCTAGCAGACTAAAACACATTAATCAATTAAAAACTGTGAAGCCATTATGATAGTCAAAAATAAGAAGACAGAAAAAAATATTCTGCATGATTTGAAGTTACTACTAAAATTACTTCCTGTTTTGAAAATTGCTAATTAGAGGAATTAAACATTTGTCCTTCCCAACTGATGAGGGAAAGCTATACTTTACTGAAGAATACCAACCAACAAATGCAGGAAAATAGAAAAATATCACTTCTCAAACCCAATAGTATTAGTAATTTAGGAAAGGATTATCTAGCAGCATTTTAAAATATTAAGTTTTAGTCATTAAGTACACTGCAATCAGAATACTTTCACTACCAAGGGGAAAAACAATCCTGCAAGTGAAGTGTCAGACTGCACCCGTTTGATTCAGTGGGCACAACTATGGGAATAAACCAGGTATTATTCTTCTGGTCCTATGAAACACACAAGTCACCTATAATGAAGTCTATATAAAGCCAAAATATTTCATTTGAACCCATAATACCTTTAGATCTAACTTCCAATACAGAAAATTAAAGGCAGAAATGAACAATGTAAAACACTACCATGCTGGAGAAATTAGAAAAACCCAGAAGGTAGGTCATTCTGCAAGACATATAGTCTGATCTCTTCAATGAATCAATGTCTTTACCAAAAAGGGAGAGTGCAAGATTAAAGCAGATTTAAAGGGTGGATTAACTAGATGGTATGTGTATTCCTGAACTGGACTGTGGTTTGAATGAGCTGTCAATACTCACTTTTGAGTCAACTGGGAAAATATGAATATGATCTCTGTCCTAGTTTGCTAGCTGCCAGAATGCAACACACCAGAGATGGATTGGCTTTTAATAAAAGGGGATTTATTTTGTTAGTTCTTCAGTGGAAAGGCAGCTAACTTTCAACTGAGGTCCTATCTTATGTGGGAAGGTACAGGGTGATCTCTGCTGGCCTTCTCTCCAGGTATCTGGGTTCCAACAACTTTCCCCAGGGTGATTTCTTTCTGTATCTCCAAAGGCCTGGGCTGAGCTGTGAGTGCTGAGATGAGGTATGCTGAGCTGCTTGGGCTGTGCTATGTTGAGCTCTCTCATTTAAACACCAGCCAATTAAATCAAACACCATTCATTACAGCAGGCACACCTCCTAGCCACTGCAGATGCAATGAGCAACAGATGAGGTTCATGTACCATTGGCTCATGTCCGCAACCACAGAAATAGACACATTCACCTGGCCAAGTTGACACCTGAACCTAACTACCACAATCTCTATCAAAAAAGTTGAAAATTTACTGAACAGATAGGTATAAATTACTGACTGAAAGGCACAGGTTACAAAACAGTATGAAAAAAGTATGATTTCAGGCTGGGGAAAATACAAATAACCATAGCTGAGTCCAGAAAAAGATCCAAGTGACTATTCACCAAGGGAGTGACTCACAGTCTGTGACTGATGGGAATACAATGATTTTATTCTTAATTGTATTTTCTGGCTTTTTTGCAAAGTCCATTCAATGCTTCTGGTAATAATAAAATGTTATTTTTCATCATTAGAATGGGCAAATGATGTGGCTCTGGATCTTCAACATGCAAAAAGATGTTCAATCTCATTGATAAGAGAAAAGGAAATTTTAAATTATATAAAATAATATTAAGGTCAAATTCATGCTAATTTGTTATGAGAGAAAGAAAGAGAATAAGAAGCAGAATAATGTCCCTAAAAGACAATGAAGTGCAAAAAAAAGTGAACAAATCCTGTCCAAACACACTCAAAACTTCAAATGATCATTGCAGTCTCCATGCTTAAATATGAGGAAACCACAAAGAATCACCAAAAATCTGAGAAAGCTTCACACATGAAAGGAGTCAAAGACAAACAAATGAAATGAATAAAAATCACCTTGGAGGAAATGGAGACTATGTAAGGGAAAAAGAAATCTTAAAAAAAGAAAAAGAGAAAAAGGAAAAAATAAACATATAAAGCATGATCTCTGTCTATAGTGTAGTTAAAGTAGAAATAAAGAACAAAAAGATACATGGGGGTAAAAAAGAATACACAAAAGGTTACTTCTGTTTCTAGAAGGCTATACAAATATGCAAAATGGAATAAGCTATTTTTTGGCATTATTTTTCTTCCAGTTTTTTTCCAAACTTCATTTCTAATGATACAAATGACTAAAGACCAGTTAAACAAATCATCTTTATGCATATATTACATACTTAGGAATATGGGTAGAAAATGTCCCAAAAAAGTTGTTCAGAAATGTTTCTTCACATATGAACAAAAACCTTTATAAAAAGGGGTAAAGAAACAACTTTCATGGAATTCTGAAACAGAATAAGGATGACAAAAAAGAATCAATCTGGAAAATTTGTTCTAAAAAAATGTTCCTACAGAAAACCATAGCTAATTAGTTCTTGCAAGAAAAGTATGAGGTACTTTTAGCCTCTTAATTAAATCTACAGCACCTGGGAGTCATTTTGTTTGTTTTATGACTGATTTTCTTTCTGTCACTTGGTGACTTACACCTACCTGTGGAAACAAGATAATGCTTACTTTTTAATACTTATCATTTTAAGGCACACAATTTCTCTAAAACGATGTTGTTTTTAATTTTGTTGCTTTGGGGTTCTTTTTGAATCACCTTCAAATACTTTTTCAAATGCATGATTATAAACACTTTCCATATCAAGTCTGCAATTTCAAATGACAACCAGGTTGGAGAGTTACCAGCCTAAATAATAGGAGTTCATTATGCACTTGGTGTTGAAAGAAAAAAGGAGCTCAATGATATTATACCTTAGAAAATTCTCCAAGCAGAGTTTATCAATTATTCAGTGGACTGCTTCATTTTCCCTAAACTGCTACCATAAAGTTACATTACAAAATGCTACAGCAATAAGTCTTCCCAGAACCTATTTTATGGTACTTATGAAAAACAACACACATTTTAGTATCATAAAAACATTTACAGTCATTCAGAACTTCATGAAATTCCAATTTCTTTCTCCAAGTAATTTTCAAATACTGTCTAATTTTTCCCATGTCTATGTAGAAATAGCATCATATTCTTCATTATCTCACGTATTCAACTTGTGATGGTAAGCAGTTACTAAAGAGCTTTGAATATTTTCTCTCTCCTCATTCTGAATTGTGCTCTGAAATTTTCCCTTTCCTTCTCTCCCACTGGAGACCACACATTTCACAGTTTTGAGGTTTTCCTTCCAATAACTTTTATTCTCTTAAAAAAAAGTGCTTGCTACTGACAAAGCCTTCCAATCAGTCCTGTCCTGGGAATATTTCCACGTCCTGCTAGATTAGTGCCTGAACTTAAAAGGTGAGTCATTTTTCAGGAACTTTGTACTGCTTTGTGTGGGATTCACTTCCAGGGACACTGAGGCCTTCTCTTTAACCTCTGATGCTTTTGGGTTTCTAAAGCCAGTGGCCTTCTGGGAAGAGGGACACATTCTGCAAGGCATGCTACTGTTTCATGCAGTGCCTGGTCAAGACATTCAACTGCAGTTCTAACTAACGTTCCAGACTTTGAATTTTCATGCCAAAATAGTCTCTGCTCATTACTCTCCAAGCTGTCTCCAACTCATGTCCATCTGTACTGTCCAGTTGACTGGTCCCTGGTAACTGTCTGCTCAGAGAAGGCAGAGGATTATAGACACTGCCATAGCAACTGGTACAAGAAGAATATGCTGGGGCCTCATTTTCAGATAGCCTTATCTGAATATGAGTCCTCCAATTCCCAGAAGCATTTGTAGACATCCCTGAAGAGTAGGAAGATACCTGACTTTGGAAAACAGGGTATTTTTAGCCCAGCAAATCCCAGGCATCTCTGTGATTCCTGTCTGAGTTAAAGCTAGTCTGTGGGCTGTGCCACTAGTCCACATTGTTACATGTTTCACAACATTTATTCTGTTTACATCTGCCTAATATTACATCATATGTATATAATGCAGCTTCTTGATCCACTCATCCATTGATGGACATTTGAGCATTTCCAACTCTTGGCAATCATTAATAATGCTGCAATAAACATCAGTGTGTGAATATCTGTTTCTAGCCTTGCCTTCATTTCCTCTGAATATAAACCTAGCAATGAGATTGCTGGATCATATGGCAATTCTACACTTAGATTTCTGAGGAACCATCTAACTGCCTTCCAGAGCAGCTGCAACATTTTACATTCACCAACAGTGAACAAGTATGTCTCTTTCTCCACATCCTATCCAGCACTTGTAATTTTCTGTTTTTTTTAATAAAAAAATTCTTATTGCACATGTTTTTGGTGTAAGATCTAGGAAACTATTTATAGCATGAGATTTATAGGCTATTTTCCTTAATTTTCTTCTAAAAGTTGTATGTTCTTAACTCTAATGTTAAGGTCTTTGACCCATTTTGAGTTCATTTTTGTTTAGGATGTGAGATATGGATTTTCTTTCATTCTTTTACATGTGGATATCCAGTTTTCCAAAGACCATTTATGGAAGAGGTTGCTCTGACCTAGGTGGGTTGGCTGGACTGCCTTTTTAGAAATCAACTGTCCATAGATGAGAGGGTCTATTTCTGAACACTCAATTTGATTCCATTGGTCACTATATCTATCTTTATGCCAGTGTGATGCCCTTTTGTCCAATGTAGCTTTGTAATATGCTTTAATGTCAGGTAGCATCAGACCTCCAACTTCATTTTTCTTTCTCAGGATATTTTTAGCTATTTGGGGCACCCTGCCCTTCCAGATAGAAGTTTTGACTACCTATAGGCATGCCTAAGAGTTACCTGTGGAGGATCTCTTTTGTTGCAATAAGAAAAGAAGTAGGATCTTCTCAAAATTAAAGACTTTTGTGCATCAAAGAACTTTGTTAGGAAAGTAAAAAGGCAGCATTCACAATGGAAGATAATATTGGAAATCATATATCAGATAAGGTTTTAAAATCCAGAATATATAAAGAGATTTCACAACTCTTTTTTTTACAAAAAGAGAAACAACCCAATTAAAACTTGGCAAAAGATATGAACAGACACTTTTTGGAACAGGAAATACAAAGAGCTAAAAAAAAAAGTACCCTGTTTTTCAAGAGTCTGTTGCTCAGATGTGGCCTCTCTCTCTTTCTAAGCCCAACTCTGCAAGTGAAATCATTGCCCTCCTCCCTACATGGGATGACATCCAGGGGTGAAAGTCTCCCTGGTGACATGGGAGAGGACTCCCAGGGATGAATCCAGACCTCGCAATGTGGGATCAACAATTCCATCCTTACCGAAAGGGGGGAAAGAAATATAACTAATAAAGTATCAGTGGCAGAGAGAGTTCAAATAGAGTTGAGAGGCTACTCTTGAGGTTGCTCTTATGCAAGCTTCAGTTAGACAGTGCTACCTATCATAACTTGTCAACCCCCAACCTAAACCATTCCAGCTAATTCTTAAGAACACCTAGGGCAATATATAAGGTTCCACAAGGGTTCCACACACTAGAATAACTTTCCAGAAACCTAGAACCTCCAGATGAGTCCCTAGACAAGTTAAGTCCTGAATCCTAGAGTGCCCAGCCCCTCCAGAACATCAGAGACCTCCATCTCCCTATCCCATATATTGACAGACCTTTCTGACATGAAAATGTTAGAATTGCCATAGCCCAAACACCCCTAAAAAGAGGGATGGAAAGATCAAAGGTGATGGTGGAGTTATACAGAGAAGATAAGGTTTAACAAATGAATATGAATGCTGAATCATTAAATTGATATCTCCTTTAGTTTCCAGTATCTTATATCAAGTAGAAGTAAAAACTAAAATTGTGGAATTGTAACCCATGCAAAACTCAGAAATCTGTTCTACAACTAACTGCGGTGCTGTGCTTTAAAATTATTGCTTTTTTGTATATGTGTTATTTCTTATAAAATATTTAAAGTCATTTACAATGATAAAAAATATTTATGCCTTCAAGCCTCCTATACTCTGGAGCAGCTAGAAGGAAAATCTGAGAGGATCATATGGTAACCCATGACAAACTCTGGAATCTGTCCTGTAACTACTTGTTGAACAGTACTCTGAAAATTGCTGCCCCTTTTTTTCTTTGCTTTGTACATATATTATATTATACAATAAAAAAGTTTTAAAAAATCCTTCATGTGGCCTTCAAGGGCCCTGTATAATCTAGTATCCACCTAGTTTCAGCTTTGTTTTGCACCATTCACCTCCCTAGCTCAGCATGCTCTAGCCACACTTGCCCTCCAGTTTCTCTAATAGACCAAATTCCTCTCAAAGGCAAGCACAGCAGCACTCTCAACATCAAATTTCCCTCTTCTACCCTTCACTGTTCAAATTATTAAACCCAAAACTCACCTTTCAGCTCTCAGCATAAATGTCTCTCCTGAAGGGAAATTTCCATGAACCATAATCTATACATTTACACCCCAGGGCCTTCT
>PVIY010038388.1:0-23953 GCA_004026745.1 Myrmecophaga tridactyla | reverse complement strand
CCTAGCAAAACAGCCAGACTGGCAAATTAAAAATTAGCATATAATTTCATGAGTGTTATAGTGCCGAGGTCACGACGCCTGGACTGAGGGATGGGAACTGGTCAGGAAAGAGAATTTCAAGCAGAAGGCAGCAGAGAAAAAGATGTGCCTGATGATCTGTATTAATAGAGGAAATGGTTAAGGCACTGACTGGTCTAGAGTACATATCTCAGAAAATGGGGTGATCAAATTACCCTGGAGATAAGCAAAAAGGAGAGAACGATGGTCCCCCAGTTTCTTGCTTGGACCATAAAGTATGCCATTAACTGACAGAGGACTGCGAGAAAGGAGATTAAGGAGACAATCATGAATAGCGTGTAGGACATAATGAATTTAGGGTGCCTGTTGGAGAGATATGCAAGGTGTAAGAAAATAAGTGGCATGAGTTCAGGAGAGATGATGGGGCTCACAGATGCGAGAAGCAGTCCCTTGGGGAGTTTGCAGAAGTATCTCTTATTACTCAATGTTTGATTTCTTAGAAATGAACAGAGGCTAAAGAAGGTGTATCCAAAGGGAAAAAAAAACAAAAAACGAATGATAGTAAAAGCTCTAGGAGTTTGAGGAAACAGTATCCTACAGAACTTTTATTTATAGCA
Source organism: Myrmecophaga tridactyla (assembly GCA_004026745.1). Taxonomy (NCBI): domain Eukaryota; kingdom Metazoa; phylum Chordata; class Mammalia; order Pilosa; family Myrmecophagidae; genus Myrmecophaga; species Myrmecophaga tridactyla. The sequence continues at coordinate 23,318 of PVIY010038388.1, read as the reverse complement.
ATTCTGATCAGAACAAAGAGATACGATCAGTGAAGGTCCTAGTCATGCATTTGTTGGGCCATAGATTTACAGACAGAATAAATAACAATCAGGAGACTTTCAAACACAGCTGTTTGCAATGTTGGCTCTTTCCTGCAGTAGCGGAGGGAGGGCTATTGTTTTCTCTCAGCCACAAGTATTTATACACGAGAGCACTCCCTCAAATTTGGGTGTTTTTCCATCTACTCATGGAATCTTGACTGTTTTCAAAATAATAGGACCCCACGAGCTAAATGGAGAAATAACCAAAAACATACTCCAAGCACATCAAAATTTTTGTAGACTAAAAAGAAAGGGAACTAACTAGGAGTATAAATTGTAGAACACTGTTCTAGGTTCTGAGGGATAAAAGAGACATCAGAACGAATTCTGGCTGAAGGAATAAAACTCTAAATTAAGAGGCATAGGACTCTTCTGTGTCCATGGGCAAGTCATTCCCACTATATGTCTCCATCTGTAAAGAGAGGCCTTGGCCTTCCTGAAAGCCCCGAGAGCCTATATGAGTTAAAGTGCATGTCTTACTCGGAGGTCTAAGGAGAAGTCGGTAAACACAGCCAAGGACTCATTAGGCCTCGGACAGTAGCCCTGCAAGCATGTCTCACATGGAAGTCAAAATGCTACAACGGCTGTGAAGCTTCTGGGTCAAGCTCCTTTTGTACTCATCACAGAGCACCCTCCTATACTAGGTGTTCTAGTTTTCTAGCTGCCAGAATGCAATATACCAGAAACGGCATGGCTTTTAAAAAGGGGAATTTAATAAGTTGCTAATTTACAGTTCTAAGGCCGAGGAAATGTCCCAATTAGAGCAAGTCTATAGAAATGTCTAATCCAAGGCATCCAGGGAAAGATACCTCGATTCAAGAAGGCCAATGAAGTTCAGGGTTTCTCTCCCAAGTGGAAGGGCACTTGGCGAACACGGCATCATCTGCTAGCTTCTCCTGGCTTTCTGTTTCATGAAGCTCCCCAGAAGGCATTTTCCTTCTTCATCTCCAAAGGCTGCTGGCTGGTGGACTCTGCTTCTCATGGCTATGTCGTTCTGCTCTGCTTTCTCTGACTCTCATTCTCCTAAATGTTTCCTCTTTCACAGGACTTCAGAATCTAAGCAAGACCCACCCGAATGGGTGGAGACACGCCTCTACCTAATCCAGCTTAACAACCACTGTTGATTAAATCACATCTTCAGGGAGATGATCTGATTACAGTTTCAAACATACAGTATTGAATAGAGATTATTCCACCTTTATGAAATGGGATTTAGATTAAAACATGGCTTTTCTAGGGTCCATACATCCTTTCAAACCAGCACACTAGGAAACAGAGAGCATTCTCCTCTCCTGAAGTTTCATAAGGACTTGGCTTTCCCCAGTTCTCCAAAACTCTGGGATGGGGGATTCCTCCTGCCTTATACAGGAGACTGAGGAGGAGGTGGAGTTTGCTATTACTGGTGAGGAAAACAAGCCAGTGTGCACAGGAGAAGGGGGAAATTTGTCAGATGTACCTATACACAGAGACATCAGAAGGACAAGAGCCACTGACTGCAGTTTAATAGAATTAGAACTGTTAGACTTGTCTCTTTTCCTGACCTTCAGGGTTTGAAAATGTGTTATTTTTATGGAGAGAATGGTACAATTTACAGTGAACCCTCAGTTTCAGGAATCTAGCAAATCTCAACCTGGGCAGCTTAGAAACCTGGCTTTGCTCTGAGGTAAGCCCTAGAGAAAGGCAGTTTATTCGCCAGTCTCTGATTCCCATTCTCTTCTGTCTTCCCAAATTCCTTGCTTTCCCAGTTATCCCTCCACTTAGCTTCACCATCTCCATCTCTCTTAATCTCTTTCCTCAATAATTAAGCATGTTCAAGCCTTTCCCATATTTTCCTTTTACATTTGCACTCAAAATCCATCTCTTTCCAGCAATCATACTCCTCACCCCATTCACAACTAACCTTGAGAAAATTTCCAAACTTGCTGCCTCTACTTTTTCACTTCCCACTCACTCTTCAAGCTGTCACTCCACTGAAATGGATTTTTGCCAAGGTCAGACAAGGATGATAATAGCACCCAGTGTGTACTTAGCACTAGCTATATGCCAAGCATGGTACTTGTACTTTGCATATTTTATTTAGTCTTCACAACAAGCTGATGAAGTAGGTTTTACAATTATACCCCTTTTATGTACTGAGCTTCTGAGAAGTAAATTCAGATGCTCAACCACTACAGCTTGGTTTCCTGTCTGCAGCGTCAGACAGCGCCTTCCCCTTTCACTGTGCTTTTTCCAACCGCCTTCTGGGTCTCCATCTGGGGCTGCCTCTCCTCGCTGCACCTTTCAACACTGATGTTCCCAGGGTTCAATCCTCGGGTCCTCATCCCTGGGGTACTGTCATTAAGAATGGGACTAAAAAATAGGCCCCTCTAGCCCAGAACCCTTACTAGTCTTTGGCTAAAGTCCAAGACCTCAGCTCCTCGACTTACTTTAAGTGCTGGAGCATTATATACAGCCTCTCTTGTAGTACTGGCCACCCTGGGTTGTAGTAACCAGTTCCTCGACTGCCTACCCTGTGAATTGTCCTTGTCTCCCCAGTACTTGTTAGCACAGAGGCTAATGTATACAGTTAGTGCTTAATCAGCAATTATGAAATTGATTAGTGAGGGGCCTTTGGCCAGTCCTGTAACCTCCCTGGACCTCAGTTTTCTCACCTGGAAAACGACAGAACTGGATCAGGGGAAAGGAGGTACGTTCCATCCTGCAAGCTGCCCTATGAAAAAGGGTCTGCGGTCAGATAAGTTGAGACATGCTGCAAGTTCCCTTGGCAATCCACAACAGATATCAGCAAACTGAAAGCTCTGATAACCTTTTCTTCTTGTTGTTGCTGCTTATAAGGAGTTCCCAAAGTTATCTGATCACAGAATCTTCTTTCCCTAGGAGCCCCGCCCCTCCTGAGAGAGTGGTGTTTAATGGGGTGCACACTTTGGCAAACACTAGACTGGTGGTTGTCAATGGCGGAAATTTTGCCTCCAGGGGACATTTGGTAAAATATAGAGATTTTTTATTTTATTGTCACAAACAGCGTCTGTGGAGCAGATTGCTACTGACATCTGATAGGTAGATCACCGGGATACCGTTAAACATTTTACAAAGCACAAGCAGCCTCCCTATCAAAGAATTATCAACCCAAAATGTCAACACTCTCAAGGTCAGAAACCCCACACTAGACCAATCTTTATTACTTACCAATGACCCTTTCAGCTCTAAAACTTCTGATGCCACTAGGTCACAAATATATTATTAAGATGCCCCTCATACAGATCTCATTTAGAGGAAGATCAAGCAAAGAAAACCTTTAAAACTAACAAAAATGGTCTAATTGGAATATTCACTACCCATTCTCAGCTATTTTCACTTTCGTCTTTAATTTTTATTTCATAAATAAATTTTGAATTTTCACATTTTGCTAACAATATTTTTTGCACTATATTTATAGCTTTGCATTATGGGGCAACAGCTAGAAAAGAATATAAAATTCACTTGGTCTGGTCTCTTAACATAAAAAATTAGGAAAAATTAAAGGGAAATGTGACAGTTGACTCCCTGTTGTGCAATCAAATGTTTTGCAAACATTCTGTAAAGTGTTTCCTTCTTAAAGAATAACTATTCAAGTTGTACTAAAGGGAATGATGATTTGTTCAACATTTCATTTTAGCTAAAAAATACATTTGTCTGTGTCCAAATTTCATTTGCTTCAGGGAAGAAGGAAAAGAAAAATAAACTACTTTAATTTTAATACACATCAAGGATAAAATAAATAATGTCTACCAAAAGCAATTTCAAACTGACTGCTTTTCAGCTGCCTCCTACCATTTTTCCTTTACCTTAAAAAAGTTTTTGATTATGAATGATGTTTTTATCTTGTTTGCTAAAGTGAAAAGCTGATCACTCATATTCAGTTTCAGAGTATTTTATAAGATTATTAAATTTATTCCTCCAAAGAAAATCTTTGCAATTATACAATGATAGAATATTAATAATAATGTTAACAACAGTTAATGTTTATTGAGCCCATGGGAAATGCCAGGCATCAGGCCAAGGGCTTCTCACATAGGATCCCATTTAATACTGATGAGAACAGCTGGAGGAAGATATCATTAATCCCATTTTACAGACGAGGAAAACTGAGGTTGAAGTATGGAGGTTATTCCCCAAAATGACCCTTACAGTAAGTAGTAGAGCAAGAATTTAGATGGGTCTCCTTTAGAGTGTTTCATATTATGACTAATTGGACTTTGTTTGAGAACAATTTACACCTGGTTAAACAAATGCCAACTATAGTGCAGAATCAACAAAATATTCTTAATTCTGATGTGGCTGGCAGGAACATTCAGAGGCTTTGGGGCAGAATGGCCAAAAGAAAATAACTTAAACTGTTTTCATGTAGACACTTCCCGCAAATGGTTAGCATCTGAAACGCTTAGTTTAGAGAAGTGTGAGCTGATACAGCCCACACCTTTGCTCTGTGAACTTGAAACAATCACTTCAAAAGGCACGTTGGGCCACCGTGGGAAATAGTCTGGCAGTTTCTCAAAAAGTTAAATACAGTGCTAACATATTAAATTCACGCATCAATCTCACTCCTAGGTGTATACACAAGAGAAATGAAAATATATCCACGCAAAAAATGTGTACACAAATGTTCGTGAATGTACATGAATCCATATAACAGAATATTAGTCAGCAATAAAAATGACTGACATACTGATATAAGCTACAACACTGATTAACCTTGACAACATTATGCTAAGTAAAAGAAGGCCAGTAAAAAAAGGCCACATTAATGTATGATTATAGTTGTATGAATGTCCAGAATAGGCAAATCCAAAAAGGCAGAAAGTAGATTTGTAGTTGCCAAGAACTGGGAGGGGAATGGGGCGTGACTGCTAATGAGTAAACGGTTTCTCTTCGGGGAGATGAAAATTTCTGTTATTAGATATTTGTGATGTTTAAACAATTCTATGAATACACTACAAACCATTGAATTGTACACTTCAAAAGGGCAAATCCTATGGTATTTGAATTACATCAATTGAAAAAACAGAGAAAGCACAGTTGGTAAATTCAACAAAATAGATGAACAATAATCTCCTGTCTATTTCTAATTTGAGTTGGCTAAGATTAAATATCTTTGTCAATAACATTCTGGAATTTTCAAGTGGACATGCTGATTAACCATACTGACTTAGATAATTTCACATTAAAAAACAAACTGTACTCTGCACATTCAAATTCCATATACATAAAATAAAGCTGAATACAATCTGAAGTCATGACCAGGTAGAATCTTCTAACACCCAATAAAAATCATTATTTCAAGAGTACAAATGATGAAGGCTGGTGAACCACCTCTGCCTGCTGCTGGAGACAGCGTGGCTCCCCTTACGGAGCCGAGGGGAAATCCATCATTCTCCATTCTCTGTCCACGCCCCTTGACTGGCACAATCAGAAACTGACTGCCGGTCGTGGAAAGAGTTAACTTGCTCACATTGCTAAGTCACAGTGCCTGGAATACAAAACTCTAGGCTTCTAATTTAGAATTCACTCTTTTTGTTAAAGATATTTTATGATCTAAGGGCACTTTGTATTGATGTAAATTCAAGAAAAAATTTTTCCTGACAGACCCAACTACACACAATTGAAAGAGATGGGTCCCTCTTCACACTAAAATACTAAAGGATGTGGGTTTCAGTATTTCTAAGTTAGCCACAAAAACTAAGGATAAAATCAGAATATAAGCCTTCCTTGATCCAGGAAGCTCTCCTATAGCTACATTATTTTACTTAAATAAATATAGAATCCTAGGTGATTCAATTCATATAGGTCTTTACTCCACAGTCTTTATCTGATAGCCCCTGTGTTTGTTCATTCATTCTACATGCATGTCCAGTGCATGCTCAGGAAAGATTTGAAAAGGCCTTACCCTCTAACCTCTGGTTTACCGTCAGGACCTGATGAAGCAGGAAATGAAGGCTAAGGTAGAGTTGTAAACTGCCTGGCTGAGGGTTGCAGGTGTGCCCTGACACACGCACACTGTGTTGTAAACTGCAAAGACTGGGAGATTTTATGTTTTGTTCCAGGCATTTAAGGAAATCTCTATCCAATCACTAGCTGACTGCTAAGCTAACAGAACAGAGATTTCAGTGGCCCCAATCCACAAAAATGCAAGCTTTACAAAATCAGTTCAGAAAAGTCACTAAACAAACAATAACTATAACAAGGAGCAACAACAAATCTTGGGGAGGGAAGGAGAATCTGACTGCAGAGTCAATACATTATATTAAAAATGTCCAGTTTTCAACAAAACATTACAAAGCACACAAAGGAACAAAAAAGTATGGCCCACCCACAGGGGAAAAGTAACTCATAGAAGCTGTCTCTGAGGAAGCCCACACATTGGATTTACTAGACAAAAACTTTAGATGAACTATTTTAAATATGTTCAAAGAGCTAAAGGGAACCATGCACAAAGAACCAAAGAACTAAAGGAGAACAATGTCTCACCAAACAGAGACTATCAATAAGTAGAAGTGATTTTTTTTTTTAATTTCTCATCTCACCAATAGATGCTTCCTCCACTCCAAATTTCTTTCTTCTGATCCCCTCTCACCCATATTTTACTCCCTTTTCAGAAAATCTATGCCTGCACACAAGATAAGATTTGGTCCCTTGATTGCTTTTCGCTTGAAGGCAACTAGAGCAAAGTCTCAGCTTTAGGTTATGTGTTGCAGTTCTTTCTGCCCTATCTTGACAGACAGGGTGGTGGTCAAAGTGGAAGTGGACTCAATTCCCTCGATATGGGAAGAATGTAAATTCAGTAAATTATTTACAAAAGAACTCAGTTTTTCAGTTTCTCTCTTGTTCAGTAGTATCAACAAAACAAACAAAAACTAAAATACCTCAACAACAAAAATGTTTAATCTCTCCTATTCTATGTTACTCAGATGATGGTCTTAACATTAAAAAAAAAAAGGATCCAAATAGAAATTCTGGAGTATAAAAGTAAATAACTGAAATGAAAAATTCACTAGAGGGAGTCAACCGCAGATTTCAGAAAATTGAATAGAGATTCAGCAAACTTGAAGTTAGGTCAACTGAAATCATCCAGTCTGAAGAGCAGAAAGAAAAAGAATGAAGACAAATGAGCTGAGCCTAAGAGAACTGTGGGACACCATCGAGCATACCAACATATACTTAATGGAAATCCAGGAAAGAGAAGAGGAAGAGGGCCAGAAAAAATTTTTGAATAAATAATGGGAGAAAATTTCCTAAATTTAATGAAAGACAAGAACTGGTGCTTACTTAAAAGGCAAACTTAACAGAGGTGGTTGTGTGAGTATATAAAGGTCAACTGAGCCAAGCCCTATTCTGGATGCTTATGACCCAGGAAGAGTGAGAGCTTAATAGAAAAGAATCCTTTATGAATGGAAGTCAATGGAAGGTGGGTGCCATGGCAAGTCTACCAGCACTATATGCTAAAGATTCTCAAGAGAGTAGAGGGAGGCAGGAGACAGAAACTCAAGCCTTCATCTGCAGCACTGGCCTTTCTCACTGTCCTTGAGGTCTCTCTCTCTCTCCTGCCCCTTGCCCAGCTGTGAGTGCTCCCTCGCAGGTCCTCCCCACTCCTCACTGCCACCTCTCCTGATGTGACACCTCTCCTTGGGCAGATCACCTTCAAACCACTCGGGGGGTGGGGAGCCACTGTACAGACTGAGGTCAGCCATAATATCTGCAGTCTCTCAAGAGGGGTTGGAAAAGGGATGAGAAGCCTACCCTACATGGGGCCGGGCGCCCTACACAAATCATATCTTCATCACCAGTTTGGGGGTGGGGCGAGCTTATTCTGAGCATTTACAATATTTTGCTACACTTACAGGTCTTTGAAATTCATTCTTAGAAAAAGGTTGCTATACTTAAATGGACATTTATTATAGAAAGGTTACTGTTTCCCCTCAACGAATGCTTTTCCACCTTTACAGTGGGTGTCAAGAATTCAGAGTTCAAAATGCAAAATTTTGCCTCCACCGGCTTTGATGTTTATCCAAAGTATTAATGGGTGCCTGGATGGCAGGAGTTGAGTGGATTTTTCTTTTATTAAACCTTATACTTTAATCTCTTTCGAGGTAATATACTTAGCTGTTTCTAAAAGACTATTTCATCCTAAAACATAATATTTTCATTTTAATTATTGTGAACTAGGAAAGGACTCTGAACCCATATAGATGGAACATTTCACTTGCCAATTCTGCTATTTCCATTAACAGAAATACATCTGAAGGGTATATTTCAATAGTGCCTAATATCATAGTTTCTAAGACATCTGTTAAGATAAACAAAGACATGCTCAGGAAGATAAACTTCCCAAATTTGGCCTCCTCTATAGCCATATTTGATGGAATTATGAGATTTTAGGAATACCTTATTTTGACAAAGAAATAATCTTTTAGGAGAGTTAAGAAACACAATGCATTATCCAAGAATATCCCACACAGTTATAAAAACATGAGGAGAAAACAAAACTTTAAAGTTACCATTTTTAGACCTTTATAAAATTTCAGAATTGTTTTAAAGCTTTCAAGGAGAGTTTTATATTCTTAAAATAGGTTCTGATTTAGCATTTCTATTATAAACCCTAAATCGCAGTGCTGGGTTCTGAATACTAAAATTCTGCCTGAATAAGGTTTAGCATAACAAAAAGTGCAGAGCCAAATATTTCTAGCAGTAAAGATGCGCTTTATAGGAATTAATTTTTAAAGTTCACAACTACTTAAAAAGCATAAATTTTCCTCCTACCCTGCCACAGATTAAAAATAGCTTTTGTTGTATCATATTCTTTCTAAACAGTAGCAGGAAAAAAATGTTGGGTTTTTTTTGTCCTCCTAAAAGCATGTATAACTTCAACCAACCTATTCAAATCAAAGCATCTTCAACTTTCTTTTTCCCACAGCTACCAAACAGTTTATTGGATGAGATTCTTCTGAACAGCTATCTTAATACTTCCTTGCTTAGGGGATAAGTCTAGTTGAACCCTTCATAATCAAATCCTAATTATAGAAAGGGGCAATGGTAAAGATCATGCTAAAACGATCTGTGCTTGGCTTTAGGAAAAAATATTTGCACTCACATAAGAAAATGAATAGTGATATTCTCGAGATGAGAACCTTGTGGTCTGCCGTACTTCTATTTCACATTTTTCTAAGGTACAGGAGGCAATACATCTCCTGTCTTTTTCACCCACATCCTTCTCCCGGCTTTGAGGAATTCTGAGAGCCTGGTGAAATCAGATCTCCGCTTGGGGAAACCCAGATGTCGTTTTCCTCAAATGCTTGTTCTCAGCTCGTGTGCTCATCATGAACATAACTTGCTAAAAATGGTTGTGAGATTCACCAATTCACAGTTCTCAAAGTCTCTGGAGCTACTAAGCAGAAAAATCACATTTCCGACATATCAGCTCCCTAACCCCCTGATCACTATAATTACAGTGGATACAGACGGACTAAATTTAAAAATAAAATCTACTATTTACTTGGCACTAGTTATTTTTAAAAGGAGACTTTCTACGAAGGTAACTTGATTCCATTTTAAAAGACATGACTAAAATATAGCTGACTGGTTTCTCTTGTTACTTAATAGGTAGCAGCTATTTGTCATTAGAAACACATACCCGAAAGAAACAGGTCCTGGCCCCTGCCCTTGCAAAAACCGAGACTATAGCTTGGGGACACTATTAAAATAAAACATGTGACATTTAGCGAAGCTTTTAAGTCAAAATGTTGAGCAACTTCTTTTATGAACTTTGCACTTGCAAAGTCTGGATTGTACTGTTCATCCAGATAGTCAAACTTTAATTGAAGGTGAGATGTAATTTTAATGGCAGTTGCAAGACCAAATTTCTTCGAAAAGGTAAGGATAAAAGAAAACTATAAATGTGGGATTAATAAAATACATTTGTAAATTATGATTTGGTACTGAGGAATAAATATTTAAAATGCTTTATTTTATTCTCACTTAACAGTGGTTCTCAATACAGTAAACTCCTATTTGTTCATAGTAGTTGAGGTGGTCTCTAGTTAAATGAGAAGTAAATCTGTGAATAATAAATGAAAACACGGCACATGCACTCCATCCTGCATCCTATGAGCACTTCCTCTCCAGGAGGCTGGAGGCCCCACCCCTCCACAGCTGGGCCAGCCTGCAGCAGCCTCCCCGAGCGCCACGCACTCGCTTCTCTCTCTCTCTCTCCCTTTCCCTCTCTCTCTCTCTCTGACTTACACATCTGCTTTTTATTTTTTGTTTGCTCTTTCTAGTTGCTTGTATTCTCAATAAACAGGAGTTTATCCTATAATAATCCTAAATAGTAAAATCAACAGATTTCTGTGGAATACTCTTTGGAGTGAATGCGTTACAATGACTTACTGTCACGTCTATAAAAGAAAGCCATGCAAGGATTAACATTGTATTTAGTAAATGCCATTTTGAAAACTTAGAGCCACTCATTCACTGAGAAGTAAAATCCTCACTCCCTTTCTAGCCAACAGGTCTTTCCAGAATCCAGACTGTCCATAGTCAAGGAATCCGAATACCCTGTTTCCATATTTACATGCTAAAGTGCAGAGATTTTTTTACAGACAATATAGTAACAAAACTACAAGCAACACCATTAGCAAAACATTATGGACAAATTTTTTCAATTTATTTAAAAGCACACAAGGTCTTTTCACACTAAGACTGTCACCCTCAGGGGCAGTGAAGGAAAACAATATTGAGTTTATATCTAGCAGTTAAGTTATACACAGATGCTATACATGTGGTAAATTATAAATATAAATATATAGGTAACAGTTATTTTATAGTTTCTTTTAAAATTTTCCTCAGTGAAACTCATTTTTGAGTACTTTGCTAATTCTGACCCCACAGCTTCCAGAAAGTACCATTTCAAAATTCGTATTCACAGAATCTTTAAGGATTATTCACGTGCAGCTAGTTGAGGTGACTCTTCCTTATGCTGAAAGAAGTACTATTAGGAAAGCGGACGCTGACTTAACTGTTGACTCCAAAGCAGGCCAGTCACAAAAAGCAGGTATCGTTAGTCAACTACACAAACCACAGAATTAATGCCTTATAGGGAAGCCAAGCATTAAAGAGCTGAGCATACAACTTAAAAAAAGTAGTAAAATAACACAATGAATAAACTCAAAGAAAGAAGAAGGAAATAACAAAAGTAAAGGAAATAATAACAATAAACAGAAAGTAATGAAATAGAGAAAGATACAATAGAGATCAACAAAGGCACAAGTTGATCCATTAAAAAGACTATGAAATTGATACACATCTGGAAAACCTGATCAAGAAAAATAGAGAAAGAAAGAATAAACACTACTATTAAGGGAAAGGGGAGGCATAGCTATATAAGCTGTGGAATATGAAACAGAAGAGAATATGATGAACATTATGCCAATAAACCTAAAAACTCTTGGAATCTCATCACCAAACAGTACAAAAATAAGGCACTGCCTAGACTTCAAACTGGTTATTAGCATACAAAGGCACTGCTAAAACTCAGGAAAACAAAACCGAACAAAACAAAACAGCCTCAGAATCTTTAATTACACTATTTCTCATTAAATTTTTATACAGCGATTTAAAATTTGACTCCAACTGAGAGAATTCCATTTTTTTGTTCAAATGAGTAAAATTTAAAAGTAAAACATCTAAAAACCTTCATAGCTAAATGTCTGTATTATGATTTATAAATGCTCTAAATTTAAGAATGATTTGTATATCCTTAAAAATAATGTTCTATTTAGCCCAGAGTTTTCCTGAAGTATTTCTGTTTAACTTTTGGGATTAGCTAATACAAGTTTATGTATGTTGCAAGCTGTAAAGTGTTTAGGATTTAATAACTGAATGACCCTTGTACTCCCATATTTAATATTAACTTTGTGCTGCCATATAACTGCCTTATTCCGGTGCTATGTTAAGTGCAATGAACAATAAAGTCAAAGAATTACAGAGCGGAAGAGATTCTAAACCCCTTACTTCCCACGTGAGGCAACTGAGGTCCAGGGAGATCAAGCAAACATCCCAGGTCATTATATTAGCACCTCTCTCCTCCCACGCAGCAGGCGTGGTGACTCAAACCCTGAGTGACATTCACCTGGACCATCACCATAATTGTTACGGAACACTCCCGAAGCTATTGCGAAATCCAACATGCCTTTCTTAGAACCAGCACAGCCATTAGTGTCAATGAGTTTTCATACATTAGCTTAAGGAGACTATTTTCCAAGTTAATTCCCAGAAGTTCTCCTAAGATTCTCTGAAATACACTGCAGTTTCACATATAAAGACATGCATAATGAATAAGAGAAAAGGAGTGAATCACTTTATCACTGTGGAGAAAAAGAAACCTAAACACTACAGATGAGCCTAGTAATAGGACTACTAATCCTTTTCTTATATTTACTGGCAAAGTAGCCAGTTAGAGCAAGAAGGTAAAAAAAGAACCCTCAGTCCCGACCATAACTGAAAGGAAGATCAACCAAGTGGCACAGAGAGGGCGCATCTCCCTAACAAATGGACCACGTCCTCCGAACATCCGGATTATAAAAGCAGAAAGGTCTGAGTACCAGGAAGAGGCTGGGCCAAGGAAGGAAGAGCCTTTTATAGCATAGCTATCTCACTCTCCAGTTACTGCCGGGCAACCTACTAAGGAAACCAGGAGTCTCCAAGGAGCCCGTAAGACAAAGAGCACGGCAAGGGGAGAGGGGGCAGATAAAACACAAGTTGTCCCCTCATCCTTTAAGGTATTGGATGACACATGGCTAATACAGGACCACAAGAGAGAGAAGAGAATCTAAGGAATAGTTTACCATGCACATTTGAACACCAAAAGGAAAAATCAAGCATTTTAACTACCTTTACCTTTTAACTTCCAAAAATCTGTTGATAATCTATTAATATTTTAAATCTGTTTAAGTATTTGATATCAAAATAATACCAAACATTCCCCAACCATTTGGATTTTTCTTCGATGTTAAAAAATGGTTATAGGAAGCACATTTATTTGATACCACAATGCCACTGGCTCTTTATATAGACGGTATTATTTACTTCTTTTAGACTTCTCTATTCATATTCAATGTCCCTGAGGGTAACTTATTCAGGGAGCTTTCACATTAAGACATTCAAATGCCAAGCTATGGAATATGTTATTCCATCAGAAATAGTTCAGAGAGAGGCTACTTCCCACTTGATCACTTTCAGCCTCTTGACCATTTTCTTATTTCCCTTCTTCAATGCTGCACGAGAGGTAGTCTCAGGAGATCCATGAACTAGCTCACTACAGAAACCAATCAGCTTTAGCAAAACCTATAACCCAACAAGGGATATTATACTTTCCTGACTGAAACAGGTGAGAAGCCACTCATTTAAAAGCAAACTACTGGGTTATGCATTATTTTAAAAGGCTAAATAATCTTCACATTCCATATTCTTCATCCTTCCTTAAATGTGTCTTTTCCCTGGTTTAACAGGGTCAATTGTACAATTCACTGAGTTAACTGTACCTCTGTTAATTCTGGCTGCTATTGTATCCCAGTAGGTTGCAACCTTCAAAGAGAAAAAACAAACAAACTTCTAGTCAGAGCAAAACAAGGAATGCTTTTCAGAATTATAGGCCCCTACTAAGCATGTTTCAAAGTAATTAATTAAAAATAATGGAAACCTTAGCAGACTATTTTAGATGCTCATGAATCACTTCCCGAAGTATGAGCAAATTGGGCTGGATTGTCTTCACAGTATTCCTTTCCCAGCCTGAATAAAAGCATTAACCCCAGAGAGAGAAGAATGTTCATTAATATTAATATTCTGTTGTTTATGTTAATTTTACTTTACCACATTATAAAAGATGTTAAAATTTATTTATTCGAACATCCATTAATTTTGCTTTATAAGCAGATCAAATCTTCATTCCTCTAAATTGAAAGTATTGATTTAAATTTTAAGTGATGTTTTCTGAATTTATCATGAACCCACACAGACCCCAAAATCTTATAATAGGAAGAATAACAAATTCTGTAAGAATTTTTAATAATTAGTTTCCACTAGAACTTATTTTGTGAATACTAACTCCAATAAAAGTAGACTAAGGGAAAAAACTTAAAAATTCAAATTAAATTTATATAAAAGTATACAAATATTTCAATTCATAAGCTCAGAACCCATTTCAACATACTAATTCTAATGATGAATGAATTTTAGGAATATATCCTTTGGAAACTCTCATCTTTCTTGCAGGTAATACTAGTGCTTAAGGAAATTAAACTGAATTAATAAGTTTCTCCCTAATTCCTCCCCTCACAGTTACATATATTTCTCCCATATAAATGTGCTTTATTATCATCATGAAAACTTTATAGAATATATTGAGATCTACGTTAAAAGTTACTTTCAATTTTCTCTCCAACTACTCTACCACCAACTCACAACTAAAAGAACTTCTCCTAAGTAATGGCATACTCCAAAAATTCCACATTAAACAAGAAGAAAGAGCAACGCAGGCTAAATACAATTTAATTCCATTTCTTTGTTACCTAATTTAGAACAATATGACAACATATACCAAGGTTGCTAAAGATTCTCGGGGTGTTAAAGAACCCACGTTACAAAGAAAAAATCTATGGCAGATGTTACATTGACGCTGCAGTCCCTATATTTCACTAATCTTAAATAAGAGTCTTCCTTTACATTTTTATAATAGGAACAAATTTACAAGCAGATATTTCTTCCAAAAAAAATCATGCATTTGTAAATTTAGCACCTCAAGTATTCTATTCAAAATGACCAAGTTGTGTTTTTTAGCAATATAATGCCATAAAAAAAACACATATCCTATTAAGTAATTGAACTTCATTTCCCTTTCTCAAAACAAAGTCATTGCCCATTTCATAAAATCTTTGGCTAAATTTATATATTTCTTTTCCTTACAGCCAAGTTTAAAATATTTGAAGTAGACATATCAGAGAATAGTCAACTATTAAGAGTAATTTACTTATTTACGAATCATAACGGAATCCTAGCAGTAATCTGACCATTGAGAAAAATGATCAATTGAGAAAATTTTTACACCACACTCTAGGCCAGGCAGTGATCTGCTTACTAAGTGAAGACAATAATAAGCCCACAGAAGACTCTTACAACCTAAAGGATATCAGGCACCCTTTCAGCCAAAATATCAGCTAATGGGCACTGCTCTCTGAGGCTTGCTAACCAAAAAGACATGAAAGGCTTTTCTAGAACAAGGAACAGAAGACAAAATAAAGGGAAAGTAAAGCAACCACAGCCTGTGCTGCCCAGTTTGGCTAGAATAGAGAGTTGGTGAGAAGCAGGGAACAGAACCTAGAGGAGCACCGAGAACAGGCGAAACGGCCCCAAAAGACCAACATGAAGGTCAAAGTTCAGTCTAAGAGCAAAGGGCATCACAGAAGTTTAGGTGAAGAATTTTACAGAATAGTGCTGAAGGAGTGTTATTCGGGAAACTGTGTGAAAAAGGATTTGGGAGAAAGGGAAAGGTACAGGAGAAAGGAAGGTTAGTTCTTGTAATGATCCAGGTGCGCGGTGACAAGCCTAGCACCAGCAGCCGAAACGATGGGGTGGACATGCTGGACAAGGAGGGCATGGTCCGCCAATAGGACAGGCCACCTTCCAACACCAAAGTCAAAGGAAGGGTTTCCTTTGGTTGGTTCAGTTTGGTTAAGTGTGTTGTTGTTATTATAGATCAAACTAGGGTTTATCGCAAAGTCAACAATAATTCAGAACTGCATATTAATATTTTTAAAAGGAAGTGAAAAAAAACTCAGTGGGAAGAAAGCACCTGGTCTCACAGCCAGGAGCCACAAATCTATTTTTGGCCTTTTGAGCAATGTTGCTCATTATCTTGTACATTATAATAGCACTCAGGTCACTTCCAAGAAGACTGGCAGAGCAATAATGAAAACATGGACTTGAGACTCAAACTATTCCACAAATGTTGAACCACTAACAAGTAATATGTTCTAAGCGATACCAGACAGACCTTCAGTTTACCCAACTGGATGAAGTTTTGGCTTTGATGAGGATGCAGATGTCCAAACAAATCAATTCCAAAAGATACCTGTGCAATCACCACTTTACTTATTTATGCTCATTCTTCTAAGGCTGAAGACCAATCATGGTCATGACACAATTTTAAAATACTATATGGCTATTTAAGAAAACTGACAAGCCAAATATTTCCATAAATTCAAATTCAGATCAAATATTTAAAAGAAAAAGTGATTTAATGGATGCACTAAAACCACGGGGGAGGTTGTCTATAGGCAAGGCATTCATAAAATCAGAGACAAATAAATGATAATTTTCATTTGGCATGAAAACTTATGATCATTTGTATGATCATAAGGAACACCTAAAAGTCACTGGAGACAACTCAGGCTTCATTGTCTATTCACACTGTGATTGAATGAATTCTTGGAGTTCAGCACCTATAAATAGTAGAAGTCAATCTTATAGGTTAATTAGTTGGGGAAGGAAGTTCTGTCTCCTCTTTCTTGAAGTATTCTGTTTTTTCAGAAGAAAAAATGGTCTAATATGAGTTTAATTAAATTTACAAGACTTAGGGAGTCAAACTAAGTAAATTCTAAAGATACACTGGGATGTTCTTTTTCTGCTTCTTCGTTCTGAACGATCTCCCTACTCTCCCGTAAACTATGACATTAGAATAAAGATAACTATACCATATTCTTGTGAAGACTTTGGATCTGTATTCAAATCAGATCTGAGCCCATTGTTAACTCTATAATGGCAATGATACCTCCATCGCTTTCTCAGATTCTAGGTGTTTTCTGAAGTTAGAGCCAAAAGCTTTGTTGATAAATGGGATATGAGGTCTGAGAAAAAGGTAAGAGTCAAGGATGACTTCAATGCTATCGGCCTGCACACCTAGAAGGATGCCATCAAACCAAGACAGGGCAGGCTGCAGATGGAGTGGACTAGCTGGGGAAGAAGAGTTGCCTTTGGAACATGAGTCAAGGCATCTCAATGCAGATTTCCAACAGGCCTGAGTGGAGAAGAGAGCTGGGCTGGAGACATGGACAAGGTTAGCACAGAGATGGTACTAAAACGCATGAGACCCGGTGAGGTCACCAAGGGAACATAAAGAGAGGGAAAAAGACCAGGATCCCTCCAACATCAGGGGGTCAAAGAGAAGAAGAATTAGTAAAGGGCACAGAAAAGACTGACCAGTGACACAGGAGGAAAACTGGGACAACGGGGCACCCTGGAAGCCAAGTGAAGTAAGTCTATAGAAATGAGGAATGATCAACTGTGGAATGCTGCTTATGCGTAAATAAAGGAAGGACTAAGAACTGACCCACAGATTTAAGAACCCAGAGGTTAGTGATGACCTTGGCAAGACCAGCTCTGACGAACATTGGGGCTGAGAGTCTGAACTGAGTGGATTTCAGAAAAAATGGGGGGAAAGGGATTGGACAGTGCGCATAAACACTTTTCAAGTTGTTTTACTGCAAAGGGAGGCGACGTAACTGGGCAGTAACCAACAAAAGAAGTGGCAACAAGATAAAAATATCAGAATGTTTGATGCTGATAGGAAGGTGAAATCAGACACTACAGGAGGGTGGGGCTGGGGGGAGAGAATTGCTGTATCCATGAGCTGGGTAGGCAAGAGATCTGTTTGAATGGATTAACTGGCTTTGCATAGGATTTAGGCTAGTTCATCTTGGTAATGAGAGGGAACGCAGAATACGTGAGAGTTATGCTGATAAACAGGAAGACACCATAATGGGCTGTGCTCAAATAACAATAATGACAATCAATTAGACTAATTCTATTGTTTCTTAGGGATGGGAAGGGAAGACCCCTTAATAAGAGAGAAGAAACTACCCTGAACTTTAAAAATCAACCATCTAAAAGAGACAGCATAAATCCAATACAGGCTATTTTGAGCAAGAAAAGACAAAATTATCTTTTGGCATATTCCTCCCTTTGGCTGAGCAGGGATGGGAACTCCAGAGGAGTACTAAATCAGTCACAGGAAGTTACAGAATATAAAAGAAGAATGTCTAAGTTGTGTGTGAAACCTTCAACCCCAGGACACATAAAAGTTAATATTTTTGCTGCTAGACCTCTTCATTAGTCACTGTCTGCTTAATGCACCTTCAATCAATTACCTTGAAAAATATTTAATAAGAAACAGGAAGAGAATAAAATGAGTAACGATACCTAACATCATTAAATACTTTGTGTTCTAAACCCTGTGCTAAAGGCTATAATACCTCCATTCCCATTTAATCCTCACCATCGTCCTGTGAAGCACTATTTTTACTATTCCTCTTTCACAGATGAGGAAACAACAGCATCAAGAAATTACATAATTTGCCCAAAAGTAAACATAACAGCTTGAATTTGAATCCAGGTAGTCTGACTCCAGAATCCCTGATATAAAGAAACAGCAAAGCCTGCATGTTGAGGATGTTATCATACCAAGAAGTCAGCCCAAGAACATCAACATGGATAAAAATTGTTTACATTTTTAAAACTCAGAAAAAATTCATAACAAATACTGACTCTTAAGTTAGCAAGCTACTTGTGCTTTTACTCAAGCACAGCAGGTAGATAACATGAGTCCTAGATTCCTCCTGGGAGAACCATGGTCTGCTCTCTGAGATGCCGTTATATGTTAGCATTGCTTTTATAATAAAGAGAAAAAAGAAAGAAGGCTGAAACCTACTGTGTCCCAAACATCTAGTTAACTCAGATGCCACAAATGCTACTTATACATTATCACAGTTTTCCAGTTTAGACATTATCAGAAAATAAATATAAGTTGATATACTATATATTTATAATAATCTCTGCTACTTTCACATGTTTATTAATTTTACTTCCAGATGAGAAAATAAGTTATTTTTAAGCCCAGCATCAAAAAGGTATAGTAAACCCAAACTTGGGTCGTGTTCTCATCCCCAGCAACCCCACCTAGAAGCCGCATGTCTCCACGTAGCCAACGTCTGTCACTCCAGCAAACATGCCTTGCTTTGTCACTAGTATGGGTCTTTGCTTGTGCTGGTCCCTTTGCCTGGGAGTTCCCACTACCCTACCCCAAGCAGCGGATGCTGTTGCTACCCTACCCAAATCCCCCAGCTACTCAGAATATGGGCTGCTAAGAGCTTTCAGCCACACTGGATGTTAGGTGTCCCCACACCATCCCACGGGGCAGCCCATACACAATGACTGACTACCATGGAGATAAAAAAAAGCCCAGTCCCCTCGCTTCAAGGTGGAACAACTCCGTGGTCCAATTCTTTCTCCAGAGTAGCCTCTGCTTAGTTTTCTTCCCCATTTCTGCCCCGCTTTCCTCACTCCCCTTTTCATGTGAGCACCCCCTCTATTGTGTAAAATACCTATGAAAGGGAGAGAGGAGGTCAAACATACAACAGGAACGATAAGCTATTATTGCCAAGCCAGCCCACAATATTAAGTTCTCACTTATATTTGCTTAAACATCATTTGGGATAAAATATTGGAATAAATAGTTCTCAAAGTAAAAATCTATAGCAAAGACGTTTACTAAATGTGTTTTGAAATAAACTGAACTGAAATACATTCGCATGAACTGAATCTTTCCTGCAGTCATTATGAAGGTAGGTAAAGCAAATAACCAAATTCTACCTCAAGAGTGTGTCTCCCGAAATGATACCTTTAGGCATCTGCTATTTTGTAAATTAAAACAAAAATAACAGCTAGCACTTATTGAAGACTGTGTATCACATGTATGACCTCAATTAAGTCTCACAAAACTCCCCAAGAAGGCAATCCCATTATTATACCATTGCGGAGAAGACAGGAAACTATCCCACACCCAGCCAGCTGACTCCAAAGTCCTAGGAATGGGTAGGGACAATGTGCACTGCGAGGGGACCACGATCGATACCCTAATTCACTGCTGCAAAGTTAACACAGCAACGGCATTTAGGGCAGTGGGCCCAGGTGGAAGCACCTGACTAACGAAATGGGTTGGTGACCCGCCACTGGTATCACTGGGCCCCACTTCTGATGTCACAGCTTTGCATGAAAAGGGCAAAGACACCTCATCTCCAGGGCTCTCGTGACTAGCTAATAGTCTGTTCTCGGAAGTTGTGTCTTTCCGAGGTTATTAGCTTAACACAAGAGCAAACCTGCACACAAAACCCTTAAGACAAATGACCAAATAAGTAACCATCTTTGTAGACTATCTTGAAAAACACAAGAAAACTTAAAACAGACCAGCTTTGAGGATAGACAATCATAAGTAAACCCACAATCTCAAATTTCCTTTCAAAGAAAATCATGACATATATATTCTTAGATTAAATATATAAATAGAAAGGAGAATGCTATGGAATCTAAACATTAAAGTGGTCAGACTCCTATGCAGATAATGGCATGCAAAAATAATGCATAAGGGGCCGTGTGATGGTGGCTCAGTGGCAGAATTCTCGCCTGCCATGCCAGAGACCTGGGTTTGATTCCTGTTGCCTGCCCATGCAAAAAATAAAAATAAAAATAAAAATAATAATACATCCAATCTGCCAAAGACAGGAAACAGTATTCAGAAGTTACAGGGATGATTCCTTCCTTCAACTCTGCAACCAGAAATCAAAACACCCTCAAGCCACCATGGGCCTTCCCCAAGCCTCCAACCACAGGCTGTGTTTCAGACGGGGTGGAGCAGAGAATAAATAAACACAGTATCTTTTTTTAGCATGCTTTTCCTGGCCACTCTGAAATTTCCTAGTCACAAATTATTGCCTGGTACCATCTAGAATAGATTTTTACTAAAAGCGTTCATAGAAGACTTCTCAGAATCAAAAACCTTAGATGTGTAATTCCTTAAGTAAAGCTCATTTATTTTGTAAAATAATTTAGTATATAAAAAGCATTAGGTATATTCAGAGAATAAATTAAATAAACAAGGAAGAATGCTTAAAACATTTTCCACTGAAAATATCCTCAAAAGAGTACATCTCAAACTGTGAATTTATAAATATAAAATATGAATTATTGTGCTTAATACAGTAAAATTTTAATTTTAAAGGCCCAATTTTGTTAACATTTTGAAAATTAACTTCTCTGCAAAAACTAATAGTACAGTAAGTCCAAATTGAGGACACAAGTTACATATTAACTAGAACAAAATTCTCTGTCTTCAGCATTTAAATTCACAATATGCTTAAAGACTCCTCTGAACTTTACTCCAGAACAACAGATTGGAAGCAAAAAGAAAAGAGCACGTGTATTTGGATATTCCACTTCTTCCTCATACATTTTAGAAAGAGAATCGGGGACAGGGAGACACAACACCCAGCAGTGCCAACTTGGCCCCTGGGAACTGCAGAGCTTGGTGCCAGGGCTCACAGCACTTTTTAGGGGTTCATGAAAATGTTTTAATTTCTTTTAAAATCAGAAAGAAAAAAAAATAAACCTTTAGGTCAAAGAAACTGTTTTAATACATAATATGAATATATTTGTGCTTATATATTAAACCCAGTCATAAAATAAAATTTTAATTGCTTTTTTAATGAAGGCAGGGGCTCACGAAATTTAAGGACCCAGGCCAATGCGAGCCATTCTGCAGCCACGCTACATACCTAGTCCTGACTGCCCTAGAGCCTCTCTAGGTGTTTCTGGATTACTCTTGACAAGCAGAAGAAGGCTGGAGGTGCCTCTGCTGGTTCTGGAGAGGGCGGACACCCATCGGCACCCACTCTCCACTTCTAGGGATGGCCCCTATCTCAGCCCCCTCCCTACACACTTCCCTGGGAAGGGGGGTGGGGGTGGGGGCTGGGACCACTGGGCTTCCTGTACGACAGTCTGAGGAAACTTGAACCTCAGAGAGCTGGAACCCCCGCAATAGCTCTGGGTCTACTGTTCGGTTCCTTCTTTGATCTCAGATCCTCCTAAGAATGGGATAAAAACCTCTGAGCAACATATGCAGATACCCTCCCAAATTTTGCATATGATGAATTTCATAACTGGAGATTTATTTCCTTCACATAAAAGATTTCATTAAAAAATTGCATTTCTCACTGTCATTTCAGGTGAAAAAATTAACGAGCTGCTTCTGAAAAATAAAATAAAATAAATCTAAATTGGACAGGTGAAACAGAGAGGAGGTTTTCAATTTCAGTTAGGAGGCTGCTACGGTGGGGCCTGATCTTGGACAGTCAGTCAAGCTTCGATTTCTAGTTTTAGTTTAAGTAATAAGAGTATGATCACAGCCCACTTTGCCAGGCTGGCACAGGCACGGGTGAAGGGCTATGAAAACAGCCCAAACCTCTTCCAGCTCAATGCACTTTGCATCCCCCCTCGTGCCCCCTCCCCCCCACTGGGGCATTTTGTAGCAAGGGCAGCATGGCCTGTGCCATGAGAGAGAGCATTCAGTCTGCATTTCAGTGAAAGGCTGTCAGAACCAAAATAACCTTCAGAAGTGCTCTATAGTTTTTCCTACAAAGGAAAAACTTTGTTTCTGCCTGCAAAGAGGCTGCCAGGCCGTGTCAGGCCGACTCCGGCCAATGGAGGTACTTGCTTGTGTGCTTCCAGGCTCCGCTTCCAGGATGGCAGCTAGGCAAAAGCACTCCTTGTTTGTCAGCAGCATCCATCAGGGTGCTGGCAAAGCCTCCAACTGAACAACCAGCATCATTCAAAGGGCCAAAGGGCCACCGAATAAGCCAAACCACCACTAAACTCCCTTTCTTAAAACACACATTATGCATTCTCACACACACACACTTCACACCTGTCCTCTGGAAAGCCAGTAAATCCCAGCGTTAATAAAATGAATTTCAACATCTGCCCCCATTATTTTTGACAAACATCTCTTATAAAAATCTCTTACAAAGGTTAAGTAGTGAAATTTGTGGCCCTGACGCCTGCCAAATCTAAAATTCTGCTGGCAGTCGGTATATGAGACGTTGTTCAGGATTACTGGCAGGCAGGCTCGACCAAACTGAGCAGGGAGGTAGAAAGCTCCAAGTTCCCATGACACGTGGAGCTTTTTTCACTAAAGCAGCAAAGACAGATTCGCTGCCCTACGTGCATCCAGATGCTCCCTCTTCCCCAGGACCAGCGTTTTCTTACCATCACGGCTCTACTTGGGAAAAAAACTTTTCACCATTTCAAAGATCTCGGCCACCACTGCA
>PVIY010038387.1:0-23940 GCA_004026745.1 Myrmecophaga tridactyla | reverse complement strand
CTTCACCTGCCTTTTTTTTTTTTAACTTTTTTATCGTATAGTATAACATATATACAAAGCTAAGAAATTAAAAAACAATAGTTTTCAAAGCGCTCTTCAACAAGAAGTTACAGGACAGATCCCAGAGTTTGTTATGGGCTGCATACAGTACCATGATCTCAGATTTTTTCCTTCTAGCTGCTCCAGAATATAGGAGGCTAGAAGGAATAAATATGTTTTATCACCACAAGTGATTTTTTTTCCCTTCTTTTTTGGGAAAAATAACATATATACAAAGAAGCAATAAATTTCAAAGCACAGCACCATAATGTAACCCATAATCTTAATCAACCAGTCTGGATAGCTCATTTAAACAACCCAAACTCCTGGAGTCCATAACAGGAACGAGGTCTTGTAATTCTGTATAGCATAATGTAATACCCAAATACATCTCAGACTATTGTGGGCTGATAATTAAAAAGTATTGGGGAAAAAAATATTGGTAGGGCCCCTTGAAGGTCCAAAATAAAAATAAATATATATAAACATAAATACAGATATAAATATAAACATATGGAGCAATTAAACCTTCCCATTTGGGAAACCCCCGGTACTGTCTCAACCACTGGGGACTCCCAAGATAATAGACCAAGCCTTCGATTTTGAGAATTGCCCATAGGAAACTTATTTCTGCAGTGGAGAACTAAGACTACCTATAATGAGGCCTAAAAGTTGCTTTCAGGAAACCTCTTTTGTAGCTCAGATGCGGCCTCTTTCTAAGTCCAACTCTGCAAGGACAGTCATTGTCGTTCCTGTTACGTGGGACGTAACATTCAGGGGTGAAAGTCTCCCTGACAGTGTGGAACGTGACTCCGGGGGATGAGTCTGGCTCCGGCACTGTGAGATCAACAATGCCTTCCTAACCGAAAAGGGGAAAAGTGTAATAAAATGAGGCTTCAGTGGCTAACAGAGATCAAATAGAGTCAATAGGATATTCTGGAGGCTAATCTTATGCAAGCCTCAAGTTAGATAGTGCTCATTGCCATGGCTCACCAAACCCAACCAACAACACTCCTGTTAACTCTTAAGGACATCTAGGGCTGGAACTTGAAACCCTATAAAAGTTCCATGCGCTAATTTGGCTTTCCTGGCATCTGTAATTCCCTGAAGGCTCCTAAATCAGATAAATCCTGAAACTCAGAGTTCCAGCCTCTCCAAGATGATCAATTAATTATATCCTTCTATGTTTTAGTGTTGACATCCCTTCTTAACATGAAAAAGTCAGAACAGGCATTGCCTAAAGATCTCCTATAGTTTGGGAGAAGGATCAAAGGAGAAGGAGGAGTTATAACAAAGAATACAGGATTTAACACAAAAAAAGTATGACTGCTGAATCACTACAGTAATATTCTTTCTAGCCTCCAGTGTTCTGGAGCAGCGAGAAGGAAGAATCTGAGATGGTGGAATGGTAGCCCATGACAAACTCTGAGATCTCTAACTACTGTTCTGTAACTACTTGTTGAAGGGTGCTTTGAAAATTACTGCCTTTTCTTTCTTTGCTTTGCATATGTTATATTTTACAATAAAAAAGTTTAAAAATTGTAATTACTGATTGCAGAATCTAGGTCATTTGTCTTGTAGTTTGTTGCTGGCATTGAATTCCTAGGATCCTGACCATGTCATGAGAAAGAATTCAAGGGTACAGCACAGATCAAGTAAGCAGACGAAAGTTTATTAATTATACCTGCAAGAAGGGCATGTGGGCGCTCTCACAAAGGAAGAGACAAGAGGCACACCATACTGTGGGAAGGGTTTGCTTTCATGATTTTTTGTTTCTTTTGTAATTTTAATAACTATTTTACCACCCTCCCCTTCTTCCTCTGTTGATGCTTGATCATACATGATTCACTCAGATGCGGTTGGTTGGTCCCAGGTGCTATTTACTGACGTTCTTCTCAGAGACAGCTTTCTTCTGCAGGCTTCACCACTTTTTGGAATTTGACCTTTGCTGATCAGTCCTAATTCTAATCCTGCCTCAGTTTTGTCCTGAATTTTGTTGATTACATACTCATGGTGTTGCCTAACATATTCTTCTGATATTTGTATTTTGTGTAAATTGGTAGTTGTAAGATTTAGGGCACTTTTTTCCCCCCAAGGCTATGTTCAAAATATGTGCTTCTACCAGGAGTCTGAGAACATTCAGTTGTCTTTTGCGATGTTGTAGCCACTGGTGATTATTCCCTAGATTCATTAATTTATTCTGGGTTGACTTAATTTTTTAGTTCGCCAGTTGTCCCTTTACCATTTATAGAATAATTAATTTCCCCCCAACTGATTTGAAATGTCTTTATCATATGTTAAATTTCCATTTGTCTTTATTTCTGCACTTTCTGGTCTGTTCCATTTACCTGTCATACTATTTCAACTATAGTTTCAAAATATGTTTATTATCACAGAGGCTAATGCCCCTTATTACCCTTGGTTTTTCAAAACGTTCCTGGCTAGACTTTTTTTTTTTATAACAAACTTTATTAAACAAAACTATAGGTAAAGTCAAACATGTACTTTTAATATTAAGAGAAAACCTGACTAAAAGAAATCGTATTTTCACACCTCATAATAACCTATTTGCAGTTGCATTTAACTGAGGTCTGTTGCTGTGAAGACTACAGCGCATGCACAGGTAGGGATGAATGATTTGTACATTGTTCCAGCATTCATTGACTATTACCATGTATACATTAAATTTAAGATTTAGTTGACAACTCCCAGATACACTTCATTTTTGTTGATCTTTTGGAAGAGGTTGTCTAAAGAGAAGAACATGTGGATTCTGGCTCATGAATTATGTCATGAAAACAGCCAAGACTGCTGGACACCAAGTCTCCTCCACTCTTCTGCAGACATTAGATAGGTCTCAAGAACTCGTTTAGAAATTTCTCTGGGTAATATGATATGCCAGTACTCATTACATTCATCACAATACTTGTCTGTACAGTAGATCTGCTCATGGGCCATCATTTCCAGAGTACAGCCATGTGGAGTAGCTCATGAGCTGAAGCAGTGGACAACATGCTCTGGTCAGTCGAAAGGAACCACACAACTGAGACCCTCCTGGCTAGCCTGGCTTGTTTATTTTTCTAAATTAATTTTCAAATAAACTTAACTAATCCCCACCAATCCCCCTTCAAAAAACAAACAATCAAAAAACCGTGTTGGTATGTATATTGGGATAATATTAAATTTATAAATTAACCTGACTTTTTTGATTTGTCTTCCTATCCAAGATCACAGTATTTGTGATTAAATATTTCATTTAGTCTTTACAACAACTCTAGAAGGTAGGGAGTATTGCTATTATTTCCATTTCCATTAGAAAGAACTGAGGCTTAGATATGTAGCATAACTTCCTCCAGTCACGCAAACCATTAAGTGCAGAAGCTGCCAGGTTGGTCTGACTTCAAGCTTCTGCCCCCACAAACAGAAGCCAGGAAGGGAGGGAGTCAGCTTCTCTCTGCTGTCTTACTACTTAGTAGCTGTTCTCCCCCAAAGCCTTGTGCTCTCATCAGTCATGTTCCACTGCCTCTCTTGCACTGGACAATTCACCACTAAAGCAAGGCTAATGATGCAAAACAAGTGCAACAGAACGGGTGAGATTCACATGGGGCTGAGACAGTTAGGGAGAACCTTCTCGAGGAAGGAAAAAACATGGTGGATTTTGGAAAGTCAGGCAGAATTTGGATGGGTGGAGAGGTCCAAGGAAAGCACAATGGCCAGGGGAAAAGGGTGAGCCAAGGCACAGGTTCCAGTAGAGATGAGGGATAGAAAGGGTCTCTCAGTCCTATCCAAGAAAGGGCATTCTTAGTCTCTCTAAATAATCTGCTAACAGATTAGAAGATGGATATAAAGTCAAAAAGACTCATTTAACTTGTCTTTGTGAAAGAACATTGCACATGACTCAGGTACAGAGCCTAAGTCAAAGCAGGAAGGGCCTGGCATCTGGTTTTGTGGACAGGGCATAGGGTTGCATGCGAGTTATTTGGCCTTCTAAGTTCTATGATAGTGACACAAATCTCAAAGGACACAGAAAAGCATTCCTGAGTCAATCTTAGTTATGGTCCAATGCTTCTGATGGCCACTGGCTATTTGCCCAGGACTGAGGGGTAACTTACCCTTTTGGCCTTTGGTGGAGGGGTGGGGGGATGGGAGCTAGGGTCCCAGGAAGAGTGGATACCCCCTTACAGTTGAAAGAGTCTGAGTTTCTGTCTGAGGGTGGTGTCACCAAGTTTCCCCTGCAGAGGTTTGTTGCTGCAAGAAAGAACAGCAGGGGTGGTAGTGGAGGGGGCACGGGGGGGAGCAGGAGTGTAGGGGTGGGGGTGGGTGGGCCTATTCCTGGGTAAGAATGAGAGTCACTCTCAGATACCCCACAGGCCAGGAATCTACCTCTCCACTCCCAGCTTGTCTGGGTCACAGCCAACAGAGGCAGCAGATTCTGAGCTGATGGTCCTAGTCGTTTGAGATCACAGTCCCTGGCCTGCATCCACGGCTTGGAAGGTAGGATCAGATATGACCTCAGCGGCTTTCCTTCCCAGCTTTAAGGAAAGGTCAGGATCTAAGGTCTGGAACACTTGTCAGTCAGATGACCCTTGTTGTGTCTTCCCTTTACTGGGTGACTGACTTGTTTATTACTATTAAAAAGAGCTTTCCTGTGCTAAACTGGCCTTGGACCCAACTTTCCAGGGTCTCAGCACTTCAGAGGCTATTCATTATCCCACAGCAAGCCCATCTTTGAAGGACAATGCCCAAACTCCGGCCAACAAACACTCACATCTACCATAGCAGCTGTTTTCAAAGTGTGGACTCCAGACCAGCAGCATCAGCATCACTGGGGAACTTGTTAGAACTACGAGTGCTTGGGCCCCACCCGAGTCAGTGAATCAGAAACTGGGGGTGCAGGCTGGTAATCTGGTTTGGCAAACTCTCCAGGGGAATCTGATGCAGGACAAAGTTTTAGAACCACTGGTTTACAGGCCTCCAAGGGAAGCAGCTTGAAGAGCGAAACTGCGGTCAACCTGGAGATTCACTAAGGATTTGAGCTAGGTATGTAAGTTGGGGAAAGATCGTGCTAAAAGAAGACGTGGAAGAATATTAAAAACACGTGCGCTTTTACCCTGAACAGCCCGTGGGTAACAGAACCTAACTGAGAGACAGCAAGACTGGAACAGGGAAGGTGTACCAGTGGGTGAGGACTCCAGGAAACCCAGATATTCAGCTCCCTTTTCCCAGGTGCGGAAAATGAAGGCTGGCGAGGCCACACTCCACGCCCACGCCACTCCTGGGGCCTGTCTCTCCACGGGACTGCGGCTCTAGCTTGCAGAGTCCCGGCACAAGGCCAAGCTAGCCTCAGGTCGCGCCTCTCTCAAGAAGCGGGCGAGTCAGGAACCGGGCCCGGGCGCGGTCTCATTCCAGTCGGGCTCGGCCACAGCTGGCCACGCCCGGTCTGAGCGGCATCTTGGACCAGTCTGTGCCTCCCTGGGGATCCAGGTTTCCAACCTGGGTTCGGGGTATCGCAGACTCCAGATCAGCCGCCTGAGCGGCCGAGGTCAGGACCTTCTCGGGAACCGAGCGTCCCCCTACCTCCGCCGGCGCTGGGAGGTTTCTGAGCCCTGGCTGAACTATAAAGCCCACAATCCGCAGCGCGGGGCCGCGCTGTCTTCTGGGAGTTGTAGTCCCGGGAGCGTGGCGCCCCCTGTTGCCTGTCGCCGGCTGGACTCGCTTTCCCAGCATGCCCGCTCGCCAGCGGCGGGGGGAGGGAGGGGAGAGACAGGGAATATGTGAATGGGGAGGGGGCAGCCGCCCCCCTCTCCCCACCCTTCCCTTCTGGCCGGGCCAGGGTGGGGGGAGGGGCCGGGCTGAGACGGCGGCGGCGGCAGCGCTCGGGGAGGGCAGGGCCGGGCAAGAGCCGGACTGGCCCGCGACGGGCGGGCAGCGAGACCCGCGGAGCTAACGGGTCCGGACGCCCGCGGCAGCAGCTTCCTGCACCCGCGGTGGCGGCTACCGGAGCGGCAAGTACGGCCCGCGCGGCGCAAGGCGCTGACTGAGGTGCGCGGGCGGGATGCTGGCGGGCGGCATGCGGGGCGCCCGGGCCCCTGGCCGCCCCAGATTTCCTCTACACCGGCAGCTGGCTCGGCCCCGCGGTCCTCGGCCGGGTCCAGCCGGGCAACTTCCCCCGGGTCGGGGCGCCGTGCTCCCCTATGTGGGCGGGGGTCCGCTTGCATTGGCCTCAGTCCGGATCACCACCTTCTGCTCCTGCACATCTAGCGGCTCTCACCCCTCCAGGCGCTACTGTTCCACTCCCGTGCTTGCTGGTAGCCCCCAGCCCTGGGGAGCGTTGTCTGCCCCATTCCTATCCCCGTTCCCGTGGGCACTCCCGGCCTCCGCTCTACCTGGAGCTCCCTGTCCCCTTCCTTTTGGGAAAGACTGTTTTTGCACGATCAATACCTCTCTCCTCGTTCCCCTATAATCTTTTCTCTACCTGGCATGGCCTCCTAGTCATCCCCAGTGGCCCAATTCTCTCTTATAAGACCTAACCTCCTTCCTACTTTGGAGAAACTAAGATTCGGCACTAGCCATGCTTCCGTGCTGTCCCTTGTCTGAGTGCTGTCCCTTGTCTCCAGACTCATCCTCTCATGCCTTGGAATGGAAGAGTCATTTCTGCGCGCTGCCCCCCGCCCCCCAGTCATTCCCCTGTGACTCGATCAAACTTCCCAGCCCCGTGCTGCAGCTCTGAGTTGAGCACACTAAAGTCTCCCATTTAGCTTTCCACTGCTTTTGTTTTCCCCTTCTCCTCCCATATCCCACTTCTGACCCTCTTTGCCTTTAAGAGACGTCTCTCATTTATTGCTTGTTTGCTCAAGTTAACCTTTTGATTTCCTGTCAGCTGCACACATCTCCCATTTTGCGTCTTGCTTTATAGCTGCATAAAAGATTATATAGAACAGAGGTTAGCAGTGTTGGGGGTAAGGGAAAAGAGGTGCTGGTGGCTCAGAGGGGCTTGGCAGCCTCTTCCATCCCAAGCTCTAAGGCCCTGAGGGGTGTTCAGGACCTTCCAGGGCCTTGGGGAAAAGATCATTCCTAGCCAGTAACTTAACACTCCCATCTTTTCTTTGGGTCAGTTGCCTAGAAAGCTGGACGGTCATCCCTTCCTTTTATTATGCCGGGTGGGCTCCGACGCCCCACAGATAAAGGGCACCTCCTACCTTCATGGAGAGTCGGGGAGACCACAGGCCTGAGTCTCATCCTGCTTCGGCTGCTGCCTTTGGAGGGGTTGCCTGTTTGGGGCGGGATGCCTGTCTGCTAGGTGCTCTGAGCTCTTTGTGGAGGAAGGCACACTGTCTGTAGGCGGTGATCCCAAGTTTACTTGTGGTGTTCAAAATTTAGGGGAAAAGGGAATCTGGCCTCAGAGAGGTGGCACAGACCTGCCTCTGTAATTCAATTAAAAATAATTTTTTTTCCCATTTTCCTTTGGCAGCTTTTCCTTTGGGTTATCACTTTCTAGCCCAATCCCTAGTTTCCCATTGGGAAATTTCTGAGCCATCAGGAAGGGATGGGGGCCTCCAGGAGTTTGGTGGAGTCCTGAATGAACAGTCTTGATCTGAACCAGATGGTTCCCAGCTTCAGCACACACACACCCTCCCCCATAGCTGTGAATTGGATGCTTTTAACCTTGTAACTTGAGAATGGAGGAAGGAAGGCCAGGGGGCCGACTGTTTGTGCCTGTGTTTCTATCTGCATCTGCATACTTGTGGGCAAGCTTGACAGGGGCCTGTGGGAGTGACCGTGGCCCAGAGTGCATCCTAGAGATCTGGTGTGGTATGCTCACTGTCCTTCTAGGAACTTTCTGAGCCCACCCCCCAGATTGGGCCCATTTCAAAACTCCTAAGAACCACAGGGTGTGGCCATTGGAAGCGTTTCCTTCTCTTCCTGCCAAGTCTCTGGATCTGAGAAATGCCTAGAAGTAAGGATGACTCCTCTTGAGAGGGCCACCTGGGATTGAGGAATCTGAAATAGCAGGATTGGCGGGAAGGGGAGAGGAGGGGTCAGGCGAGGCTTGTATCCTCTTTTCTCCAGTCACAGTAGAAGATCTGAAGGGTAGAGGTCTGGAGAATAAGATGATAAACCGATTCCTCTACATTGTCCTATACCACATTCTGCCTTAGTTTGGGTGGTACGTATATAGTTGACTTTGGGTTCCAACAGTTTTGTTAGTAAAGTTCTCATTTCTGGAATACCTGATTCAGTCCTTGGCACATAGTAGATGAAAAATAAATGTTTGGATTGAAGTAGAGAGTCTTATGGTAAAGTTTAGGACCTTGCTCCCCAGGCTTGAGGGTCCATGGGAATTCCCTGGAGAATTTTTAAGGCACAGATTACTGCCTGCTGGCTCCCCAGCAGAGTTTTCTGATTTTGTTGGTCTGTCCGGAGCATTTGCATTTCTACCCATCTTCCTAGTGATTACTTTTTGAGAAACACTGGTTTGAGGCCATTATAGTTGCTCCGGAGATTAATCCAGGGAGATTTAAAGTTTTAAGAGAGACTTCCTCCTCACTTCCCTCCCCAGGCTTCTTTTTGCAGCTGCAGTGATTTGGCCTTCCCAGCACTGGCTAGATTAATAGTAGGGGTGCCTTGTAGTGCTTGGGCCCCCAATCCCACTGTAACCAGGTAGCAAACACTGCCCTGTGGTCATTTGAGGGAAGGCTCCATGACCAGGTGGGACAGTTAGGGCTTTGGAAAAGGGTGACTGCGTGGAGGTGGCGAAGCAGATGCTGAGCCAGGCCCTGGTCTGCCCTGTGCCTGTATCCCAGGCTGAACAGATTGGGGTGCCTGTCAGTTCAAGTCCCACCATGTCAGATTCTGGATAGGAATCTGGGAATATCTGAACGTTTGGAAAAGCAAGAGGAATCACTTAAATTGTGCTTGTACTTTTTTAAAAATTTTAAATAATTTATTTAAGTTGTGGTAGAATGTACATACCATCAAAATAATTTTAACCAGCAGTGCCTATGGGCTCGGGAGGTATGCAGGCCAACAGGTACAAAGAGAGGCCTTTATGGGCATGTTAGGGAATTGTCCCTTTTGGCTGCAGCGTAGGAGATGCATTTAGAAAAGTAATGAGAAGATCCTGTTTGGTTGTAAACAACAATTTGGCTGACTTTGGCAGGAAAGGACTTCCTTAGAAGGCCGTGGGAGCTCACAGAATCAAAGGGATGAGTGGGGACGGAGGACGCTCCAGGGGTCTTGGCGTGGACATGGCAGGAACCCAAGGCCAGCCTCTTCACAATACCACTATTCCCAGGATAGATCTACTCCAGCTGTGCTCAGTAATTTTGTCACCATTGCTAAGATTTAAATCTCAGGGAGAAGGTTTTCAATTGTCCCAGCCTGGGCCATGTTCCCTCCCTAGCCCAGGGAACAACTGGTGGCATGGTAGGTAGGCCCCCCATCCCACCCCACCACAGACTGTATCCAAAAGCAAACGTCCCTTAAAGAAAAGGAAATGGACACTGAGAGACCTGTCCACAAAGTTACTAGAAGAGGACTTGAATTTTCCAGTGGCTAAGGGAATACTTAGTTCTGACAAGTTTCTGAGCAGGCTGAGGGCAGACTGGCATTAGGGTATGGCTGGGTTGGAAGGGGATGAGTGAGGAGGGAGGGCACAGAAAACTAGATAGGGAGGTTACCTGGTCCAGGTGAGACAGAATAAAGGCTTGAACTTGACAGTGTAAATGGAAAAGAGGGGAGTGCTTCTAAAGAGATTGCAAAAGTAGACATCACCTATCCTATCAGGTACTTGAGTGCTGGGGTTTAGCATTTCAGCGTATGGCACATGAGGTTTGGTTCCTTTAGCTGAAATGGGCAGTCAGGAGGGGGAAGAGTTTGCATGGGAACAGGCTGTGTCCTTGCTATGGAGAAGCTGTGCGGTATGCTGACAACACAGCCAGAGTCCTGGTGAGCTCATTATTCTGATCTCAAGCCTCATGAAGTTTGGGACCTCAACCCTGAGGAGGTGGGGCCACAAAACTTCAGGGTACCCTCCTCCCTGAGAACTAGTCCTGGGAATTAGTCCTTGGAACTAGTCCTCCATTCTGCACAAATGCTTGTTAACAATAAGTCCTTGTATTAGGGCAAACATCCAAGTGATATTTTGCAAGGAGAGGGTATGAACATTGCAACTATCTGGGGATAAGAGGCTTTTCCTCCAGTTATGCCATGCTCAGCAGGGACTTCTGCACATGTTCCTCACTAGCCATTTCAGCCAATTTCTTGTTGTTATTTATTTATAAATAAATCATTATGTAGCCAATTTCTTCTTGCTTATTTATTTATAAATAAATCATTATGTGTAATTACAGCATCTTGTCAGTTGATCTTTCACATTGACATTGCAGATCTCTGCTAGGGCTCTAGGGTATTGGCTGGGCTTTAGCCTACCCCAACCCCCAACTTCTAGCTAGCTAAAGAATTGGGGAAACACCCTTCTACCATCAGGAGGGAACACCTTCCTCTCTGGATTGGGGGCAGGAGTTCTGCCAAAGGATACCTTATCTCCACAGATACTCAGAGCAGAAGGTCATCTTCCTTCCTGGAGTGGAGAGGAATGTTTCCCTCAGTTCCACCTGTTGCATTAAAATATGTGTGATATTTTGCCATTGGTTCATGCAGTGGGTACTACTATGTACGACTGGGTGAACCCAGGGAAAAGGAAATCTAGGGAGAAAAACACACTTTGATCTCAGAGTAGCAGGACTATCCATGATTTTTTTTTATATCAATGCCAAATATTTGCTTGTATAATAGTAATAGTAAAACAAAGTGAATGGAGGGTGCATGGGTAGTTCAGTGCTCAGAATTCCTGCCTTCCATGCAGGAGACCCGGGTTCAACTCCTGGACCATGCACCCAAAAAAAAAAAACAAACAAACAAAAGTGAATGGTTCTGGTGTCAACTACTGAAAAAATTTCACAGGATCCTCAACTTGGCTTCTTTCTTCTGGTGGGCATGACCCTCTTTACCAGTGAGGAAGCCCAGAGAGGATAATTGCCGTCACCCAGCTGGCTGCTGAGGTGAAGGGAGACGGCAGGCATTGCTCTCTACCTGCTGCTCTTTCCTTGTTCATCCCTTCCTGGATTCTCATCTATGCCCTTCTTTTCCTTTTCCCTGCTCTGCCTTTTTTCTCCTGCACCCTAGCCTTGTGGGCAGGTAACAGCCTCCCAACCTTGGCAGGTCTCCTGCCTTTTGAGGAAGAAAATCAGCAACAGTCGCAAATACCTAATTGGTCTAGAGGGAACTGTTTTGGTGAAGAAAAAATCAACAAGTTATTTATTTTTGTAACTAAAGGGAATTTGGGAGGGGCTACTGAAGAGGAGACAATGGGAGGTGGATTGTGGGAAGAGGCACAGGTAAAGGGAATTGTGACGGAGGGGCGTTTCCTTGCCCCCGTCACTCCCACAGCCCTGCCCTGTCCCTCCTTCCTCCTTTGCAGTGTGGCTCTGAATTTCACAGGGACCCCTAATCCTCATTTAAGTCCAGTTAAATACAAAATACTGGTTATTTGAAACAGGTGGTGAATTGGAACCAGTGTGTCAGGAAAATGAAAGTGTCTGTGTGGTTGCATTGAGCTCTTTGGCTGCGCGAGTGAAATAGACAGTGACAGAAAAGAATGAGGCTATATGGGAACAGCAGGGGAGGCCGAGAGAACCCCTGATATGCTCTGACTCTTCTGTTTCCATCTCCCTTGGGTTCTCTAGGGAAGGTGTGGGTCCTAGGTTTCCAGCCACTGGGGAGTTTGCAGGGGCCAGCCTTTCTGTTCCTTCCTGTCCCGGAGGCTTGATAGTTCCCACCACTCATGCCTGCTTAGTGTCTGGCTGGTTCCTGGGGCCTCCTGCATAGCTCAGGAGGAGAATCCAGGTAGCAGAGATAGGGGGAGATGGTTCCAGATACAGGAAAACCTGCAGGGGGTGACAAGAGGAGTGGAGCCCCGTTCAGGCTCTTCTAATGAGAGAAAGGGCAATGTTGGCACTTCCTTAGAAAGACGTTGTGAAATGGGGAGCAAGGTAGGCAGGTTATGTCAATAAAGTTTAGCCCACTGCCAAAGTGGCAGCTGTCTGATGAAGGAATTTCCTCAGCGCCTGGAAGCCAGTCGCACTTTCCCTTAAAGCAGAGTGGGCCTTCTAGGAGGGATGTGAGTTTTAATTGCTCAGGTGGCATTTCCTGTGGTTAAAACTAGAGCTGTCTGGGTTCCTCACCCCAGAGGATGTGTTCTGAAGGGTGTCTTCTTTTCACTGCATGCTTGGTGTACAGAGCAGGGAGCCGAGCCAGCAGGCCCTCTTTCAGCGGCTAGCAAGACACAGGTGGAGGCCTGGGCTGACCTCAGTGCCAGGGGAAGTAGCCTGTTTGGTCATTAGTGGCTAGATGATTTTCACAATCCAAGGCATAGTCTTGCTGGAAGCATACAGGGTTCTTACTGTCTTAACTCCCCACAGGGTTCAGTGCTGTGTGACCCAGGGCCAGTCACTGCCCTTCTCAGAACCTGAGATTGCTCATCGGTAAAGTATTTGAAGGCTTGCTCAGGGATTTTTGCTCTCAAACCATCTGTCAGACCCCACAAAGGAGCACCATGTCATGAGTGAGGAGGTGCCACCATGAGGTCCAGATGTCGTTAGGTAACACCTAACCCACTTGGGTGTATTAGAAGCAGCAGCCGGCTCTGGTCTCTGGAGAGCTTGGACTCTTGCAGCCCAAGGAGCTATTCCTGTGCTTCTTTCCACACTGGCCACCAGTGAGGCTCTGAGGGTGACTGTTGATTGGGGTCTGTTTGTTTCTGCTCCAGATGCCCCCTACCCTTTCATTCCCTTGCCAGGTTTTTTTTTTCCCCCCCACAAAGCTGAGCTGGGATGGGGGGGCATCAGGCTGTTCATGGGAGGGTCTGGGTTAGAGTCACAGATGGGTGCTGTGATCTCTAGGAGTGGAGACAGGACCTGGGGTGGTGGGCAGGGCAGGGTCCCTAGTGGAGGAGCCTGGAAGCAATGAGGAAAAGGCCATTTTTCCCAAGGTGCAGAGTCCTGATCTGAGGGCAGGGGCAGGGGGCAGCAGGCAGGGGTGTATGGGACCTTAAGGAGACCAGTTTGTGCAAGGGATAAGGTTTTCCAAGAACAGGGCACAGGATGAAGGCATCTGCTTAAGGAGACCAGTTTGTGCAAGGGATAAGGTTTTCCAAGAACAGGGCACAGGATGAAGGCATCTGGTCTAGTGATGGACCCCAAGACCCTGGTAGAGGCTCTGCTGCTTCCTCTGGCTGGGCTGGTCACCCAAGAATTGTGCTTGCAGGAAGTGTGGAGGGCTGTTAATAGCTGCATTTGTTCTCAGGCCACCAAGGGTCAGTCTGATAGGAAGGAAGAGATTGGCTCAATACTCCTAACAGCTGCCTTCTCAGAGCTGGCCCCACAGATACAGACAATCTATTGTAGTGCAGCTTTGTCTAGCTCCTCTCCTTCCTGGAATGCACAGTCCCTGGCTTCTGCCCAGATGGGTTTCCCCTCCTTGGCCACCAGCTCCCTTTCCCTGGTGTGGTCAGATGAGGTCTACACTGGGAAGGGAAGCTGATTCTGAACATGATCTGGGGGTGAGGTAGGAGTTAAGGCCACTATAGGAGTGGGACCAGGGCTCTGGGCTTAGGAGCAACTACCTGACCTTCCTGTTCCATTTGGTCTCAAGGTTACCAGCCCGACCTGGGGCCACCAAGTTGAGGAACAAGTCCTCTCCCCAGTCACTTAGAGGTTTTTATCCTTAGGGTCCTTCCAAAGCCAGGCCACCCTCAGGGAATGGGAGTACAGAACCCCATGGGCTTGTGGGGAGCTCCACCTTTGCCCAGAACACTGAAGCGCTGGCTGTTTTGCAGGGAAAGAGGTGGAAATGGGAATCCGATGAGATTTGCACTTGTAAAATCACTTTGGCTTCCCTGTGGAGAGTGAATAATAGCTAAGG
Source organism: Myrmecophaga tridactyla (assembly GCA_004026745.1). Classification (NCBI taxonomy): domain Eukaryota; kingdom Metazoa; phylum Chordata; class Mammalia; order Pilosa; family Myrmecophagidae; genus Myrmecophaga; species Myrmecophaga tridactyla. Next base: position 9,918 of record PVIY010038387.1, on the reverse strand, counting down.
AGCTTTGGTAGTTAGGAGGCTACTATAGGTGAGGAACAGCCATCCCTTGGACTACAGAGCAGTAGAAAGAATAGATTAGAGAGATTCAGATGGTAAACCTCAATTGGACTATGTTGATAGGCTGTGAGAGGTCATATGAAGTTGGGATCACATGCGACTCCCTCATTACAGAATTGGGGGGATTTTGGTCTTTTTCCCAGATATTGGGAACACAGAATGAAGGTGGGTTTGGAAGACTTGGATCATGTATGAGTTTGGTTTGGCACGAGTTGAGTGTGAGGTACTTCACCTGAGTTGGATTAAGAAGTTAGTGGTCTGGATATCAGGGGAAAGTCTGGCATTATTATTTGAAAATCCAGACATGACATTTTCAGGTTGAATCAGGTTTGGAAAGGATTCCTCCCCCAAATTCAATGCAGTACTGGGAATGGCTCCAAGGGTCCAGGCTTCCTGTGGCCTATCATATCCAGGGTCGTATCTCTCCCTGACTTGGTAGCTTGGTTGACCTCAACCATTGAAGCACTTGAGATGGTTCAGGGCCTTGAGGAGTCCCTGGCAAAGCTGCATCTCCCCCCTGCAGAGCCCTTCCTGCATGGGGATAGGGGTGGGGTTAAGGGTTTCTGGTGGTGGTCAGTGCTAACTCTAGGCTATTCTGGAAGCCATGTGCTGCAGAGCCTCTCTCACTGTCTACAAGTTCAGGCCGTGTCCCTGGCTGGAGAAGGACTTGAATCCCAGCCAGAGCTGAACCACTGCCAGGAATCCCAGAGCCTCAGCTCCCGGCCACTGGGGACAGAGCCTTGGAGGGCAGTTCCACTTCTGTTTCCCTGGGCTGGTGAGCCCCTGAGCTGGGTTGACCTATCAAGGATGAGAGTTTCGGACAGATTCAGGGTAACCTTTCTGCATCAGATGACAAGTGGTCTAGTAAGTGGTCTTTTACATTTCTTTTAAATTAAATAGAAAAAAGGTCCAAGATTGAATCAGTTGGTCCTTCAGTCACAAGGGCCAAAAATACAACTCAAAGTAGCGTTTGATAAGGGAATCCATTGACTCATACTTCTGAGGGTATCACTAACTTCAGGCAGAGAAGATGAGGGCCTCAAACAACCGCCATCTCGGCTCCCCTCTATGTTGACTCCACTCTTAGCTCCCATGTAGTTCCCCTCTATGTTGACTCCACTCTTAGCGCCCATGTAGTATAATGTGTTTGTCAGCAGGCACAGGCCTACATCATCTATCCTCTCTTCCCAGTATTCCCGCAAGGATCCGGGATCCACTCTGAATTGGGGCTTATGCCAAACAAAGAACCAAGCATAGTGACTGGGTACATTTGGAGCTCTGAGCACCAGGCCTGAATTACATGGCACAGAGAAGTGAATTTGGGAAGTCATGGTCCCCTGAAGGAAAAACTGGGTTGTTAGCAATAAAGAAGGGATGGATGCTGAGCTGACAAAAACAACAGATGTCCACCATGAAGACCTCATGTATTGAATAACAGGCAGTGCTACATGTGCGTTTGGATACCTGGAGACCTGGCTGTGATTCTGTGGTCTGACTTATGTGTCAGTTACACCACTGTCAACAAACTAATAAGGATTTATTATCATTTATTAATTTTTCTTGTGAAAAATTGAATGCTGGGATGTGGAACAGAACTTAGAATCATTGAGCTATTTCATTTATATATCAGGAAAGGGAGGTTAAGAAATTTGTCCAGGATCCTGACACCAGTAAGTAGAAGCACTGAGACCAGAACCCACATCTTCTGACTTGCAGACTGGGTCCTCTTTCCAGTGTGATGGGACATCTTTTAGGGAGAAGCCCCCTTCCCACCCCACTGCCCATCTACAAGAAGTGATTGATTCACCCCCTGGATTATAAGGACAAAGAGCTGACATAGGCAAATGATCCCTTTTGGTTGTCCCAGTGCAATCAGCAAAGTGTTGATAATATAAAGAGGTCTCTCTGAGTTAGGAGAGACACCCAGTCACTGTGGCTGCAACAGGTCCCACAGAGGAGACACTGGATTCTCCCCTGATGCTGCTGCTACCTTCCATCTCCCAGTCCTGGCTTTCTGAATGCTCACCCTCTCCCTGTGTTGTTTCTTGCTAGGGCCTGTATAAGGATGAAGTTCTAGGGCTGTTGTACTTTCTGGATTATGTCGGGATATTCCCTGTTGGGGAGAGTTGTGCCCTCTGTTTTTTTCCTTTAGAAGAAAATGCAGTTATCCTGTGGCCCAAGAGAGTGGTAGCAATTTCAGGTGCAGAAAAAATAAGTAAGACTATTTTGACCCCAGTCCTCCACCACCTCTAATTTATGAGGATACAAGTGTTTGACCCAGGTTGGCAGAGCCAGGAATAGGGTGATGTAGAAAGGGCTCAGCAGTGTGCTCTGGACTTAACAAGAGGAGACTTCATCTTGCACAGGCTTCTTGCATTGGGTGGGTCACCTCTCTGGGACCACTGGTCCAGAAAGGAAGGCTGTCCCCATGAGGGGCTTTGGCCTATTTGAGAATGTGGAGTTACATGTTAACGAAATGCTAGATGTCCCAGGAAATTTGGGGCTGTGCTCACCCACCCCATTTCTCAGTGCTTAGGGAATGGGTATGGGCTCTTCTGAAGATGGGACCAAATTCCTCTTTCATTCTGACCATCTCCCTCAAGCACCATTCCTTCTGGCCTCCAGATATTTGCTGACAGCCAGTTCCTCTCCCTTGAACTGTCTGCCAGCCCGGTCTGATCAGCGTGCTCTGTCTGCCCCTCATGCTCACCTTCCAGAGGGCCCTGAGCTGCCAATTTCTGCCTAGAGCCAGGTTCTAAGTGGTCTCCCAGCTAGGGTCAAACCTCCTTATTTCCTTAGGCCTTACCACCATGTCTGCTTTCCTCCCAGCCTCCCTCCTCTCTGTGGCACTGAAATATCATCAACTCATTGATGGTACTTCAGGTATGTAGTGCTTTGCAGCTTACAAGGTGCTTTCGCAGTCACTGCTTATTTAATCTTGTCAAGGACTGTGCGAGGTAAGTAGGGCAGGCATTATTACACTCATTTTCAGATGGAGAACCTGAGGCCTGGGGAGATTGTGATTTGCCAAAAGACAGCTGTTGAGTAGCAGAGCCAGTCCTGGAATCATGGCCCTCTGGCTTTGGTCCATGGTTCACTAGAAAAACATTAACCGATAGGCAGATATTGGGGTGGGGATGTCCCAGCCTCACTAGGGAAGGCAGGAAGTGGAAAGAGGGCCCCCAGGTCACTCTTGCACAGGCCTCGCCCTGAACAAGCATCATTGTGTTGGCAATCCCTGTGTAGCCCTGAGATGCAGAGTGAAGTCAGCCAACAGAGATCACTCCCTCAGGACAACTGAAATGGGCCAGGGTCTGCCTCATATTCCCCTCCATGTCTCCCCAAAGTTGGCAAAACTAGGTTGCGTCTCAGTGATATCATCCAGGCAGGGAACTTATAATTTAGGCCAAATCCAGGAGAATGAATCAATCCTCACACGCAGGCAGCTGGGGGGATGGGAAATGTTCCTTGCATGCCCCCCACACACACACACCGACTGTCCTCAGCCAGGGGAAGGCTCCCTGTGACTGCTTATAGCAGTAGATATACCACTTCCCAGAGGCGGGAAAGTGGATCACCTAGCAACATCGTGGATGTTTTTCCCTCCCAGGGGCCCTGCCTGACTAGGTCACAGCATATTATCAGCTCCTCAATGACGAGGAAGATGGCTCAGCCAGGGAAAGAGAGAAGTGAAAGCGAATGTGTGTTGGGTGTGGCCCAGCGCCGCAGCTGGGGTCTCCAGATCTTCTGCCTCCTAAGGAAAGTAGGCAGAAGGCAGGGGTGCTTCTCAAAGCTGCGCCCAGGCTTGGTGCTAGAAGAAGGCCCAGACTGAGCAGGGGCTTAGGCACTACTTTTCCTACCTGGAACTTCAAGGACTCTATCGGAAAGAGTTATGGTGGCCAAGAAAGGGCCAACTCTGGTCTCTCAGTCCTTTTACTCTGCTTCTCTCTCCCTTCACTCCTGATGTGTGCGGAGTGCATTGCTTACCTTTAATCTTCTGGTCCAAGCCTGGATGCAAATATCTCCTTTGGGTTTCCATTAGCATAATGGCCACCACTGATCTTTCCAAAAGACATTACTAAATATAAAAGAAGAACAAAAGAAGGCTAAAGATAGGGTGTCTGAAGAATAAAAACAGTCTAGCTCGCTAAGTACAGGTTCCTGGCTTGTTTCCAGGGTGTTCAGACTCTGCCCTGCCATACCCGCTCCGTACAATATCTCCCTCCAGGGCCAGCATCCCTCTGGGTGCCCTTTTAGCAAGGCCTCTGGCCTCCTAGTGGCTGGCCGGCCTCCCTGTCTAAGGCACCCTCTATGAATCTTCTCCAGGACAACTCAGCCACTTTGTGGCCAAGTCCCTGCCCCAGCTTCCTCTCTACCCAGGGCTCATGAGCTGTGGGGACCTCCTGCCCTGCCTCCACAGGGGATTGCCACTGATGTGACTGTACCTTTCAAGAGTATGTTTTTATTCTGAGTAAGCCTCCTAATATGACCCATCTCTTGCTATCACGTGTGGGCCCGAGTTTAGCTCACAGCTGCCATTCAAAGGGCCCGTGGCTCTCTAACATCTGGTCTTGGCAGAAACCAGATGTCTCCCTACCTGATGCCTTCCTCCCCCTAGGCCACAAGAATAGCAACTGATAGGAAGTTGGCCTGATTGATGGAAGTTATTTGGATAGGTGGGGGGAAAGAGTACTCTGAGTTATAAAAATATAAATGAATGCTTTGAAATAAAAAAAACACAACACATTGAAGTCATCCAATTTTGACAAAATAGGTAGATAAAAGCTTCCACAAGGCTGAGTTTCCAGCCAGCTATTCTGTCCTCTACATCCTGCATGGCACTGGGTGAGTCTTGGTTTGCCAGGCTGTAAACCTGCAAACAATAAATACCACACACTGGTTGGCTTAACAGTGGAAATTTATTGTCTCACAGTGTTGGATGCTAGCATTTCAAATCAAGATGTTGACAAGGCCATACTTTCCTCCCCAAAGTCTGTAGCATTCTGGCATTGGCTTGCCACAGTTCTTGGTGTCTCTTGGTTTGTATCTCTGCCTCCCATCATGCACTAATCTCTCTATTGTGTGACTTCAGACTGCTGCCTGCCAGCATGTACAGTACTCCCATTTCATACCTAGTGTTCAGATGAAATTGCAAAACATCAAAAGAACCATTGCCTCACAAAGAAATGTGGGGGCAGGGGAGATAGAAAAGAGAGGTTAAACTGTTGGTCATAGCCCCCTGCACCCACCCCACTAAAGTTGGAACCCTTCAATTTTAAAGAAATTTGGAAAGCCTAAAGTAGGCCTCCTTGCCCGTAGCCCAGGCTATTACCTTCAGAGGCTTTGGCAGACTTTCCACCTGGGTCACTTGGCCTCGAGGACCGAAAGGTTACAGCCAGAGGCCAAACAATGCAGTGAAAGAGGTGTAGTGTGTTACTGGGGCTAATGACAAGATAACCCTCTTCTCACTTGCACCTTCAAGTGCAACGCTAGCACTAGCCGAGTGAGCGCGCTGCTCCTGACTCCCAGCCCCTGGTTGGGAGAGCGACAATCCCAGAACCAAGGTGGCTGACCTCTGAGGGAGCATCACTTCTGGACCTTCATGGGAGCGTCTGGGAAGACGCTCTCCCAGCACCCTCGGGGACTGTACCTTATCCTCTGTTTCGGATTTTTGGGCCCATCATGCCAATCAGGACGCTTTGGTGTCTGCCCTGTGGTTTGCTGAGAGCCCTGGATTGTGCATATGCAGTGACTTTACAGATCCCAGTCTTGTGGCTTGGCTTTCCAATGAAGTAGCTAGTCACCTTACTTCCCAGGCCCCCTGCTTGCAGGTTCAGAGTGCTGGCAGTTGGGTTATCTCCTCTTCCCTGACACATTCTCTTCTCTTCTCCCTCCTACAGAGTATGTGTTAAATGCTGGGCGTTTTAAGCTGGGTTCTGGGTCAACTCTAGGCCTTGGCCAATGCCTGGCTATAGTTTTGTGTCCCAGAGATGGTGGCCTGGAGGCTTCCAGAGACATTGCTTTTCCTTTCCCTGGGTGTGTACTACCAGGAGGTGTGTACCTCAGCTCAGCCTCTCTCCATTTGTCCCTGTCGGATTCTCACAAGCTTGAGCCTTCTCCAGGGTACTTCCCAATCTGTACAGGTGGAGAGAGAAGTAGGAAGCAGACCACAGCCCCTTGCCTGAGGCCAGACGTGGGAAGGGGCAAGAGAGAGCAATGGCAGAAAACGCAGGCATCAATCCTATCCTTTTCTCCTGTGTGAAGGGGAGAGTGATCAGATTCAGGAATTCTTGGTGTTGATATCCAAGGGTTGGGAGAAAGAAGGTTTGGAGTAAGGGAGGAAACACCCTGCTCCCTGCACACCATTTTCTGTGAGTCACCCTGGCACAGGTCCTTTAGGAAAGCATTTGCTCTTGCCCAGGATTGTTCCAGGAAGTCTCTCTGGGTGTGATGGGCCATGTCATCACTAGCCGCTTTCCTGCCACTGGGGCGTAAAAGTTGGGGAGGGGAGGGGTGAAGGTCATGAGAGTCATGAAGGTTACCTGGAGAACTGTGCTCCTCTTCCCCTTCACCCTCTTCCGGGCAGGTTAATGGAGTACAGTGAGACCCTCCCCAAACCTTTTCAACCCAGCTTGGTCCCTAATAGGGTAGGGAGTGTGTCTGTGTGTTTGGGGAAGCCACGGTTGAGGAGGATTGGATTAAACAGGGTATCTGAAAAGAGGAAGGCTGCATTTGATGGGGATGAGTTTCATGGGGAGCATGGTCTTTCTCCCCAAGAAACTCCAGGTTGAGATTGAGCTTACCTCTTCCTTCTCAAAGTCTTTGACTCTGCCCTTGGCATTAATGCTCTGGCAAGTGGTTATTGCTTTGACTATGTCCCCCTGAAGTCCTCTGGAATAGGCTGTAAAAACACATCACCAGCTCTCACCTCATTAAAGAGAGCAAGGCCTATTCTCTAAGGTCAGCTGCCCTGGCACACCCTTGGAAATGCAGCCCTTCTGGAGAAAGACTAACTGTCAAAGCCAACGAGCCTGGGTGGAGGGCAGGCCGTAGTAACTTTGAGAGGCTAGAAGGAATCTTTAAAATGAGGCGCTCCGTTGTACTTCTCCTTGATAGAACAGGAAGCTGGCCTGCTTGCTTCCAGAGAGGAGCCTCAAGGCCATAGAAAGAAGGCTTTGCTAAGTCGTCAGTGATGTGGCCCCTAACCAGGAGGGAGAGGACTAAGGCGCTCCCCAGATTGGCTGCCACTCCCTGGGTACTGATCAGTAAATACTTGTTGAGTGACTGCATCTTCTGCTTTTCTCTAGAGATTCAATTCACAGTACAGACATCCAGGGGAGCAGAAGAAAAAGGAGGACCCTGATTAAGCAGCTTCTCTGTGGTTTTTCATTATACATCTGTGGTATGACTGAGATCAGAATCAAACAGTGATGAATGACCGAGCCATCTGGTGCTTTGAGCCTTATCTTTAAAGGAAATAAGAGCAAACAGTAAGCACCATAGTCCCATCACCCTTGAGGTAGTATGGTCAGGTTTAATTGCTCCTTGGAGTAGAGAGTTAGGATAGAGTTGTGGCAAGGGAGATAAAGACCTAAACTTCCAGCTCGCCAGAATCCTCTCTGGCTTCTCTGGCTTATTCTAGTCTACCACTTACTCATTTCACTCCTAGCTTCCTACAGAAGTTCCCAAGAGAACTTAAAGAGTTCTCTTCTAATCCTCCTTTAGGGATTTTCTGCACCTTTCCTATGTCTCTTAATGCATTATACTCCACCCCCTGGAGAAACCCTTTATTAAGTTTGTCATATGTAGAATCTTGTTGCTGACCAATGGCTAGAGAGCCCAGAGAGGCGGGCAGCTGTGGGCATAGGCCTCTGGGAGCTACGAACCAGCTCAGGACAGGCATCTCTTCTGTGTGGCCTGATGAAGTGGCAGCTGGGGAGGAGGTGACAGGCTTCCTGGCCTGCAGTTCTGCCGCAAGATGCACACAGGACTCCTCTCTGTTCAGCCTGACGGTAAGGAGAGTAAGGGTACGCTGAGGAAGAGCAGACTGAGACCTGATTTATGCTGCGCACTCAGGGTTTCTGGAAGCTGCTTCCTGCCACTGGTGAGGGTGGGGCAATGCCTGTGGTTACACAGGAAAAGAAGCTCTTAGGCAAGGCAATAGTGATGCTGATTTGGGAGAGGCAGAAGTGGGGGAGGGACTGCTGATGCAGGGGGTATAGAGGGTGTTTTGCCTCCTGATGCCTGTGCTGCATCCTGGGGCTCCAGCCCAGAAGGAATCACCCAGGTTGTGCCTGGGGCTAACAGCACCGTGGCCCTCAACCCTGCCCCCCCCCCCCCAAGACCAGGCACTGAGCTAGCAGCTATTTAATCCTTACAAACCCTCTAAGATAGATAATATTCCTATTTTACAGATAAGGAAACAGATCAAAGAGGTTAAATAGTTAACAGCTGACAAATGGCAAAGCCACGATTTGAGTCCAAGTTTTCCTGGGCACTTTCCTCATTTTAAGAAGCTTGCTTTGAGCTGGAGTGAAAAGATGAGAGGTCTGGCAAGTCCTGGCTATGGTGGGCTGCCACCAGTGGCCTGGGTACTTAGGGGAGTGACCATTTTAGAGGCCTTTGCTGACAGAACCCTGTAAGATCAAGGTACTTCAGCTGTTCCAAGACCAAGTAGCTTCTTTAGCTTTTACACACATACGCCTTCCTTTCCTCATAGCCTCAAATTTCCTAAATCTGATTTGTACCTTAGGCTTCATGTTTCTTGGTAGTCCAGAAGTTAGAATGGTGTCACAGCTGAGAGTGGGGCAGAATATAATTATCACTTCCATCTGCATCCTTGTATAGTGATTTCAAAGCACTTTTTCATAACCATTATTTCTTCTAATTCTTATAACCCTGGGAAGCAAATATATAGAGATGATACTTAATTGAACAAGCACTTATTGTTGCCTACCGTGTATAGGAGAGAGCTCCATCCTACAGGGAAACAGAAATGATGAAATAAATAATGTCTCTCTACATGGAACTTTTTTTTTTTGGTGGAGCTCATATATTAAGTGAGATAGTCATATGTCTTTTTAATGTCAGTATAGGATCTTAATAAATGTGGTCCATATTTAACCCATGCCCTAAATTCGATTATGACCCCTGGAAGGTAGGGTATGGTGAGAGATGAGGCTTGAAAGTGGAGCCTGGTTCCCATGGTAAAGAGGACACAATCTTTTTTTTTTTTTTAGCTTTCTTTCTCTTATTTATTATTATTATTTTATTTTAACATTTGTTCCCCCTATTATTTATTTTTAATCTGTATTTTTTACTCATCTGTCAAAAAAGTAGATAAAAGGAGCATCAGACACAAGGTTTCCACGATCACAGTCACATTGCGAAAGCTGTATCATTATACAATCATCTTCAAGAAACATGGCTACTGGACACAACTCTACATTTTCAGGCAGTTCCCTCCAGCCTCTCTGTTACACCTTAACTAAAGAGGTCATCTCTATTTAATGTGTGAGAATAACCTCCAGAATAATCTCTCGACTCTGCTTGGAATCTCCCAGCCATTGACCCTTTATTTTGACCCATTTTGCTCTTCCTCCTTTTGGTGGAGGTTTTCTCAATCCCTTGATGCTGGGTCTCAGCTCATTCTAGGATTTCTGTCCCACGTTGCCAGGAAGGTCCACACTCCTGGGAGTCATGTCCCACGTAGACAGGGGGAGGGTGGTGAGTTTGCCTGTTGTGTTGCCTAAGCCCACCATAGCCAGGACTTGCCAGACCTCTCATCTTTTCACTCCAGCCCAAAGCAAGCTTCTTTTTTTTTTTTTTTAAAAAAACTTTTTTTATTAATTAAAAAAAATT
>PVIY010038386.1:0-23951 GCA_004026745.1 Myrmecophaga tridactyla | reverse complement strand
TCCCATACTTCTATGGAGACTTTCATCCCTGGATGTCATGTCCCATGTAGCAGGGAGGGCAATTGTTTCACTTGCAGAGTTGGGCTTAGAGAAAGTCTACATCTGAGCAACAAAAGAGATCCTCTGAGGGTGACTCTTATGTTCCCCTCATTTTTGAAAAAAAAATACCACTGGGTAAAAATTCTTGGATGGCCATTGTTTTCTTATAACATTTTAAATATTTCAGCTCACTGCCTTCTTGTCTCCATCATTTGTGATGAGAAGTCAACATTCAATCTAATTGGGACTTCCTTGTATTTGACACATTCCTTTTCTCTTGCATGTTTCAGAATTGTCTCTTTTTCCTTTGCATTTGATAACGTGATCAAAACATAATGAGGGGGTGGCTGCCGTGGCTCAGCAGGCAGGGCTCCGACCTGCCGTGCTGGAGGTCTGGAGTTCGATCCCTGGTGCCTCCTGCCCATATGCAAATTAAAAAAAAAAAACATAATGAGGTGCATTTTTCTGCCTGTTCATTCTATATGGTCATTTTGAGTTCCTTGGATATGCATATTCATATATTTTGCTAAGGTTTGGAAATTCTCTCTCATTATTCCCTTGAATATTCCTTCTACCCCTTTCTCTCTTTTTTCTCTTCCTGGGCCTCTCATAATGTATGCTTTGGTACATTTAATGGTGTTCCAGAACTGTCAGACTATTTTCATTTTTTATAGTTCTTTATGCTTTCTGTCTTCAAATGGATTCATTTCAAGTGTCTTGCCTTTGAGTTCATTGATTCTTTCTTTTGCCACTGCCAATCTTCCCTTGAAACCCTCTTATGCATTTTTCATGGTGGTCTTCACCTCCCATAGTTGTGTTGGTTCCTTTAAAATTTTTTTTTTTCTTTACTGAATTTCTCATATTGCTTTCATTGTTTTCTTGATAACTTTTAATTCTTTCTCTGTATTTTCTTTCATCTCTTTGAGTATTTAAGATCATTTTTTAAGTTTGTTCAATATGTCCAGCTTCTGGTTGCCTTCCTTGATGTCTTCTGTGTTTTTACCATCATTTCCTGTTTCTTCATTTCTCTTGTGTTTTTTTCCTGCACACTGCACATTTTAATATTTTGAAATGTTACCTCTGGGATTTATTCTCTAAGGTGTCTATTTCTCATTTTGTAATCAGCTGTTGAAAATACAGAGATTTTCTTTGACAGGAGCTTCAGGCCTCATATCCTATTGCACAAGGCAAATGCAGTATGCATGGTTTTCCCTCTCTTTCTGGGCCTTTATCTTGTCTAGGGCCTTCACTTATTTTGGAGTTCCCTTGTTTACAAGAGTTTGTTGTTCTCTCTATTTTTCAGGAGACAACTTTCCCTCTCCCAGGTGTTTGAAGCTGGACAGGCTTTGCCCCGTATTGTCCACCTCTATAGTTTCTTGCGATTCCATGCTGGGGTTTTCTCAAGTCAGTCTTTTCCAGCTAAAACAAGGGGGTTCAGACTGGTTCCACAATGCCCTGAGAAGGGAGTCAGATGGGGCTGAAACAATGGCTTCCTTTAGACATCAATGATCCAAGGTCACTAATTAAAAGTCATGCTGAAGGCAGGCCACGGTGGCAGAGTTCTCACATACCATGCCAGAGACCTGGGTTCAATTCCCAGTGCCTGCTCATGAAAAAAAAAGAAAAAAAAAAGTCATGCTCAGTGATTGACTATTTCTAGCCCTAGTCTAGGGGAAGAGGATTTTTATGTCATTTTCTGTTATTAGTAAGCAAGCCTGGGGCTGATCCTCTCAGCAGCCTGTTGCAAGAGTGGGGAAGGGTGCCAGTAGTCTCTTCATGGAGAGCAAAATTTATTGTTCTTTATCATAGGGTTTTCAGCCTCTTTCCTCTGGTCTTCCCTGGATGCTGTATTCATTTGGCCTCTGGAGGTTCCAAATAGTGATGTCAGAAAATTCTTGCCTGTTCAATATTGTTCTGCTACAAGGACTGAGTCTTGCATCTCCCTATTGTGCAATCTTCCCATAAACCCCTTCCTGATGGTATTTTAATTGAGATTGTTTAACTCTATTTGTGAATTTGAGAAAAATCAACATCTAAACAAGATTGTAAACATTGGTAAAGATGAGCGTATGTCTATTTATTTTCCTCTTCTTTAATTAATATCTCTCAACAATGTTTTATAATTCTCAGTTTGGAAGTCTTACAAGTCTTTTGTTAAATTTATTCTTAAGCATGTCTTTGCTACTAATATTAATGGATTTAAAAATTTCATTTCCAATATTTTGCTTCTAGTATATAAAATATAGCTGATATTTACAAATGGATGATTCATGTTGTGAAGTCTCTAAATTTATTTATTACTTCTGTTATTTGTTTTGTGTATTTCTTATAATTTGTACATAAAAAATCATATCATCTGAAAATGGAAGCAGTTTTCCTTTTTCTTTCTTATATTTTTCTTATATATTTTTTTATTTTTCTGGGCTCATACCATCAGATGATATCTCACATGCAATTTTGAAGAGAGAAAATTGCTTAGATGTTGCAAAGGAGTTATATGTCTCTGATCATGAGGGATATTGTTCTATAGTTTCCTTATTTTTTCTTATCTTGCAATGCCTTTATCTGGTTTGAGTATGAGGATAGTGATGCATTTCTCAAAATGACTTCAAAATTATTCTCTTCTTCTGTATATTCTGAAAGGCTTTCTGTTGGATTTGTGATATGACTTCTTGAAATATTTTATAGTGTTTGCCAGTAGAAATATCTTTGTCTAGGGTTTTTATTGTGTGTGTGTACATACACATACACACACACACATTTATATTTGATCTTACTGTTTATATTTTTGTCTTTCAACAAATTTATCCATGTCATCTGCTAGCTAATTTATTGGCCTACAATTACTTATAATATTCGATTATTATTTGTTCATGTCTAGAGAATCTGTAATAACATTCTGTCTTTCATTCCTGATGTGAGTAAACTGACTTCTGTCTTTTTCTTTTTCAATCTAGCTAAAATTAAATCAAATTAACTGATCTTTTCAAGTGAATGGAATTTGAATTCACTGATTGTCTCTATAGTTTATTATAACTGATTTCAGTTCTAATTTTTATTTTGGCCCTCCTCATACTTACGTTGGGTTAATTTTCTTTTCTTCACCAAATTTTATTATGCGATATCACAGATAACTAAATTCATTTTAGGCCTTTTGTGTTTTCTGTAATAAACATTTACAGATCTAAATTTAACTCTAAGCACTACATACCTCTATTTCACTATCGTCAGTATGTTACCTTTTCATTTTCATTCAGTTCAAGATATTTTGTGTTTTCCTTTGTGATTTTCTCTTTGTCCCATGGTGTGTGTGTGTGTGTGTGTGTGTGTTTGTAGCATGTGGCTTAATTTTCAACTACTTGGGGGAATTTCAGTTATCTTCTAGTTGTTGATTTATAATTTAAGTAAATTTCATTCAGAGAATATAGTCTGTCTGATTTTAATTCTATTAAATATTTGAGACTTTATTACAGTCCAAAGTCTAGACAGGTGAATCTCCCATATATACTTGTATTCTACTGTATTTTACTGTTGTAGGGTGGAGGGCACTTTTAATGGTTGTCAGTGTCAATTATGTCAAGCTTGTTTATAATATGGCCCTAGTTTTTTATATATTTTTTTATTTTCCCTCTACTTTAGCAAATAGATAGATATAGTAGAGGATTTTGAAATCCTCAAGACAAATTCTTTTACTTTATGTTTACTTTGTATTAATAGGTGAATACATGTATATGATTGTTGTATTTTCTTAATGAACTCTTCTTTTCATTATTAGCATATGTATTTTATACATATAAACATATAATACATAAAATACATTAATATATATCCCTCTATATATTTTATGATATTTGCTTTGAGGTTTACTTTTGCTGAGTTCTTATGATGGGTGTTTCCATGGTACATATGGTCTTTTAGTTTTAACCTATTTCCTTCATTATATAGAAAGTGCATTTCTTTTAGGCAGTATATATTTGGGTTTTGACATTTTAAATAGAATCTGGTATTATTTATACTTGCATGTATTGTAATATTTAATATTTATTTTAATATATGCATTATCAGTTGCTGTTTTGAATTAGTTAAGTTGGACATTAAATTTCGGTCCAGGTAGAGGTCACCTGAGACACAAATGGAAATTGAGGTCATTATACATCAGAAGAGTTTGTAACTCAGAGGCCCCAGAGGGGGCGGTGCATGAGTGGTCAATAGGAGGAACGACAGGTGTGGGGGGCTCTACCAGCTGGTGGGGTGAACTCAAGCAAAGCCAAAGGGACTGTGGGCTTTTGCCTTCCTTGTGGCCCAGGAGTGGAGGTTGCAGCAGATTTCCTGGGAAAGATGCGGTTTAGTTAGTTTAAAGCAAGCATGCATGAGAAAGGAAAGGGACTGGGGGCTTGAGGGAAGTGGGGATGGTGAGCTTATCATTTGTGGGCAGCTGCGGATTTTGGGTAAGGTGGCTGCAGATGGGCATTTGGACTCTGGGGAGTTTTTCTCTCAGGGTTGGAAAGCTGCTGATTAATGAGGAGACCAGAGGTCAGTGTTGAAACAAATGGCTTGACAAAGTAAGACAAATGCTGAGGTAGTACACTGAAAAATTTGGTAGTTATGACACTTGCATTTAAGTGTATTGTTTGCTATTTGTTTTCTATTTGCCCAAATCTATTCCTTATTTCTTATTTTTTCTTTTCCCATCTTTTTTGGAGTAATTCTTTCTCTTTATTTTTATTTTTTGGCATGGGCAGGCTCCAGGAATCGAACCTGGGTCCTCGGCATGGCAGGCAAGAATTCTGCCACTGAGCCACCATTGCACTGCCCCAAGTAATTATTTTTTTATATTGTATTTATCCCCACTTTAAGTTATTACACAGACCTTCCTGTTTCATTTGTGATTGTTGTAGGGTTTAAAATATGAATCTGTATTTTATCACAGAAACTTTCAAATCATCCTGCACCACCTAATGTAAAATATGAAGCTCTTATAGCAGTTTGTTTTCATTTTCCTCATTTCATTCGAAGCATTTTTATCATATATTTTCCTTCTATGTCTTTTATTAACCCCATGATATAATTTCTAATTTTAGTTTTAATCAATCACTTATACGTACAGAAAATTTCTTAAATGAGGAAAAATCACATTTGCCATGCATTTGACTTTTCTAGCCCTCTTCAGTCTTTTTGTAAATTCAAGTGTCATTTTCCTTCAGCTTGATGAACTTTAACTTCTTTTTTGCAATGTTCATCTGTTATTTTGCCCATATATTTTTTCAATAAGATAGAGAGCTATCAGTTGACAACTGAAATAAGCATTTAATTTCCACTTCAAATTAAAAATCAAGACTATGTCATCATTAATTTGACCCTAACCTGGCTTGATTGCTTGCCAAATAACAGGGAACACAGGGCCAAATATAGATACTGTTTAAATGAGTTAGAATGGATTGCAAGAAAACATTTGCTGGGTATGAATAAATTAAGAATAATGCTGTACATAGAGAGTAAAAAGTATTTTTTTAATTTGCTGATTTAAGATATTGTTTCAGTTTGCCAATGCTGCCAGAATGCAATAAGCAGAAATGGGTTGGCTTTTACATTGGGATTTATTAGGTTACAGATTCGCAGATCCAGGGCTATGAAAATGACCAAATTAAGGCATCAAGAGGAAGATACCTGCTCTGAGGATAGGCTGCTGGCATCTGGGATGTGGGCAGGTGCATGGCAACCTCTACAGGGCTTTCTCTCCTGGTGCTGGTTTCAGTGTCTATCTCCAAATATCTCTAGCATTACTCTGTTGGCTTATCAGAGCTCTCGGGGCTTCATCTGTCTTTTATCCTCTCATAAAGGACTTCAGCAAGGGGATTATGACCCACCTTGAATGGACTGGGTCACATCTCCATGGAAACAACCTAATCTAGAGGTGTCATCCAACAATAGGTCTGCCTCCACAGGGTTTGATGAAGAGAATATGATCTTTTATGGGGTATAAATCATCTTCAGACCAGCCTAGATAATAATGTTTAAAAACAATTTAAACACACACAGACAGACAGACACTTCCAATTCACTTACACACAAGCAAACAGGTGATAAACAGTCAACCACACTATTTGCTCAGGGATATGCCATTCATTTCTAACCAATCTCTCTGAATTTTAAACTCATGTATTGACAATGAAAATTTTCTAAGCTTCTACTTATCTGTTTTAAGGAAGTTTGGGGTCAAAAAGACAGGAGATAGGGCTTCTTCTTATCAGACAAGAGATGAAAATATTTTATAAGGCAGTGAAATAAATTTTCAGGACTTTTAGATATTTTTCTTCTTGAATTGCCTTGAAAACTCAATCAGAGCTGTACTACCTTCCCATTTCCAAACACCCCAGCCACATCCCTACCCCAATTTCCTAATAAAAACTAAAATAGACAGGGCTAGGTATGGTCAATTTTCTGGATATAACTTGGTCATTGATTCTCTCCTTTGAGATCCTCAATTTTCCCTTTATTATGCAGGGTTTTCCCTTTACCATGCACTTCTGATAGTCAACTTCTTATCTAATGGAGACATGGAAATTTCTGCTTAAAGCCTTATGGGTTTTCCTAAAAAAGTTCATATTCTACTAAAAATGCTAAAAGAATTTTAATTCACGTTCTGCTGAAACACTAAAAATACTAAAATACACACTATAAACAATAAGGCTTTAGGAGCAGTAGAGTTAGGGGAAAACATTTTAAATCCTTTGGAATCCTAGCAAAGCAATAAGAATCCTAATAACAAATACTTGTGCAGTTATATATCTAATGGTTAGTACCTAGAATCTCAGTCATACAGCCTTGGCAAGTATTTGTTGGGGCTCGTGTTTTCTCCTTTGAGATATAGATATTTGAATATGTTCTATAATAATTGAAACCATTTTATCAAAATTAAATACAATCAATACTGAGCCTTCCTCCATCATTTTCTTTATCTATGGAGATAGGTCTTTGAAACTTCTTGATCTGCACTCATGGCTTCTCTATATAGCTTAACATTGGAAAGTGCAGATGATTCTGAAGACACTAAATCAAACATTTCTTACACCAAAGGGAGACATTTAATTTTCCAGGCTTTTAGCTTCTTTTTAAAAGGTCTTCATATGTTGCTCAGACTTTTTTTTTTTTTAAATTGTGAGAGAGTCTGCCCTTTTGAAAGCATTAACACATTTTTTAAAAACCACATAAACCAATAGCATTTTTATTTATAGTGATGACATTTCTGTATTTACCAAACTCTAATGATTTGATTCCTGTTATTTCAGAACAAATTATTTTAGAAAGCACTAAGCTTAGAGAAATCTTCAAGAATATTGAAAGATACAAAGACTGTAGAATGTATCTTAATTTAAAACACTTTCATTCTTCATGTCTTAAACAAAATATCTAATGAGAAAGAGTCCAGCTAACCAGCACTTTCCTTGTAACTGTTAGATCCAGATGTTCAGTGATGAGAGAGGGTACTATCAGATGGCAAACTGCCACAAGAGATGTTTCTTGTCCCTCAGTGCACTCAAGGGCCTTTTTATAATTCATGTTTGCAGTTTTCAGAGTCTTCTTTCAGTCCCCCCCCCCTTTGTTTTTCCTCTCCCCTTCCTTTCTTTTTTTCCTTCCATTCTTCCTTTCTGTTAAGCCTTAAACTATAACACAAGACCAAATGAACAAAAAGAAAAAAAAAAAAAACAGATTTATGGAATCCAATTTTGATGACGTGACAAAATTCATTCTAAAATTCTTGAAAATATTATATATTTTTAATAATTTGGCTAAGTCACTTGAGTCATGGTGCCTCAATATCTACCCTAGCAAACTGCCTGATGTAAAAATTAATCACTAATAAAATAAAATTAAAAAATATTCTATTATTTCTGCTTTCATGAGTCCTCATTCTCATAGTATAATATTACACTAAGTTGCTATTAAATTTTATTTTTCCATGTTGTCCTCTTATTTTTCACATATTAAAATATTTCCCAAATTATGTAGATATATAATTTTAGGTGAGTACAATTTTATTCCCCCCCCCAAAATAGCTTAATTTTAATCAGTAACAGAACTGATCCAACAGCATATGTATAGCCATGAGAAAGTGTGGGTATTTATTATTTGAGATACATTAAAACAATCTGAAAATCCTTTCAAATATTCAAAACAAGATATTGAGTACATATACAGGTTCCAGGGCAATTTATTTTTATCTAGTCTTTTTCATTTCTGAAATCCAATCAGAGAGTTAATATTTGCTACCTCCATCTTTAATCTGCTAATGCATTACACTTTTATAAGAGCAGAATATTTGAAATGTTCTACGTAGCATGTTATTATTCCTTAAAGTTGCCTTTACTTTCATACTGAAAGAATATAACCCCCAAAAGAGCGTCTTTAATATTCTGGTTTTCCTTCTCTATTTCTTTGCTTCCACAGTGTTTTGACACATTGTGTTTTTTTTACTGCTTTGATATCTAAAAAAAATCTCTGCATCCTAAAGCAATATGGAATTATTTTAAACTTTATGTTCTAAGCATTTTGTCTTTTACAAATGAACTTTTTTGGTTAGGGACATAAAATAATCAGTCTCCACTGCCTTTATCATTTTCTCCAGACTCAAATTTTCATTTTATATATGAATTAATATAATGTGGTGATGGTATATTTCTAATAACTACAATGTGGCATGGAATGGAGGTTATGGAATGGATTGTAATATGGTCAGGAGATATATTTGGTAGTGTAATATAAACAGTCCTACCCTATGACGAAATAATGCTTCCAGTGTAAGTAAAGATACCCTGGAATGTAAGAACCTATAAGGAATCCTAGTGGCAGACTTCTCAATTATGTGAGAAATAACAAATTCTGGACTATTTTTAGTAAAAAAACAGAATTGTCAATTCGATTTTTAACAGAAAAATAATTTTTTTTCCAAAAAATTTCTAAGATGCCATTGTTGTGATTTCTGAGAATCAGGACAAAGCATGGAGAAGTGGAGGATTGTTATGGGTTGAATAAATTCCACCAAAAAGGCTTGTTCAAGTCCTAACTCCCAGGCCCATGAATGTGACCTTTTGAAAATAAGATCTGTGGAGATATGATTAGTTAAGAGTAGTACAATGGGCCCCAGTCCAATATGACAGGTGTCCTTAGCAGAAGAGGAAATTTGGAAGTATCTGGACAGAGGGAAAGATTGCCCTGTGATGGATGGAGACATGGAGTTATACTGTCATAAGCCAAGAAATGTCAAGGACTCAGCAACTGCCAGAAGCTATGGGACAGGGAACAGATTCTTCCCCAAGGAAGCATGGACAACTGACACCTTGATTTCAGAATTAGAGCTTCCAGAACTGTGAATGCAATACATTTCTCTTGTATTAAGCCACCTAGTTTGTGGTCTTTTGTTATGGTAGCCCTGAGAAACTTAAGGCAATAATGCTTTCTGCACTATTTGATTTTCAAAGTTGTACAGGTTGTAATGTTGATTTAACATTAATTTTACATAGTATTTCCCTATTATTAAATGATAAAACTGTTGTATCAATCATTTAGCACACATGAGGCTGATATGTAACTAACTATATAGAGAAATAAAGTTAGATCCTTCCCTTATGTCACCAAAATAAATTATAAGCAGGATAAAATGTACATGCAAAAATGAAGTCATAAAGTAAAGGGAAAAACTAGTGAGCAAGGGGGTATTTTTCCATATAATCCCTGAAATCAAATTGAAAAGGAGAAAGGTTAACAAAGTTAAACACATAATAATTTAAAAGTCTACATATTTCAAATATACAAGGTAAAAATGAAATGAAAAACTATAAAAAATTTAAATACAATAAGATAAAAGGTAAATAACTTTCTAAAGAATAAGCATTTATTAAAAATCAATAAGTATATTTCAGTCCTATTGTGGACAACAGGGGTAACAGATGAAGAATAAAACAAATGCAATTGCCAATAAATCCGTGGGAAAATACACAGAAAATTAATTTCTCTAGCAAAAAAAAATCAAATGAGTAATTATATAGAGAAAATATTTTGCCTATGGAAGTACAAACAATACCTTCTTTAGGTACATGTTTCAGGAAATGCATATTTTCATTCGCTGAGAACATAATGGTACAAACTTTCTCTTTCTACTGTGGGAAACCTATGCAAGGTCCTAAATAATTGCAATGACAATAGCAATGACCTCTTAAGGAACTTACTATGAGTTCAGCATCAACCTACGGATTTGCCATACGTTAACACATCAAGTCCTATCAGGTGGAAAGTGTGAGAGAGAATGAGGCCACACATCTAGCAAGTAACAAGCTCAAGACTCAAATACAAATATCTGTGCCTTCTAAATTTCATTTCTAAGAGTTTAGGAGCAATTTGAATTTAAGGATTTTGTAATATATAGTTAGAATATTCATCATCCATTGACTATTTTTCTTCCTCATGTAAGACAGTCTTATAGTCTTATAGGCTAGCTGTTGGAGATTCAGTTCATTATTCCATGGTCAGTGTTTTAACGTTGCTTATGGTTATAGCTATGGAGGTCCCTCTTCAATACGAATCACAAGTGCAATGAACACTATAGCAAGGGGAGTCTGAGATATTGCAGGGGTCATTTAAATCCTGAACAAGGATTCCACTTGGGGAAGGTTTGGTACTGAGGCTGGGGAGGAGTGTTATTGTATCTGAGTTGGTCAAGGCTGCTATAAAAGAGCTCTGGAGATTGATTGGCTTTAACAACAGCAATTTATATGTCACAGTCCTGGAAGCTAGTCATCCAAAACCAAGGTGCACAGGGCCATGCTTCTTCTGAGGTCTCTAGGATTCTGGGGTAGCTTGTTGGCAGTCCATAATTCAACCTCTGTCTCCATCACATGGCTGTCACTTTCTCTGTCTCTGCACCATTTGTTTATATCTCTGTCCAAATTTCCTCTCCTTCTACGTTTTGTAGTCATATTGGATTAGGGCCCACCCTGATCCATTCTGGCCTCATCTTAACCAATAATATCTTCCAAGATATTATTGATAAATGAATTCATATTTACAGGGCTGGGGATTAGATCTTGAGCATGCCTTTTGCAGACTACCGTTCTAACAATCACAGGTGGATACACCC
Source organism: Myrmecophaga tridactyla (assembly GCA_004026745.1). Classification (NCBI taxonomy): domain Eukaryota; kingdom Metazoa; phylum Chordata; class Mammalia; order Pilosa; family Myrmecophagidae; genus Myrmecophaga; species Myrmecophaga tridactyla. The sequence goes on along the minus strand of PVIY010038386.1, from coordinate 12,778 downwards.
CCAGAGTGACTCCCAGTAATTATTGCTACCTGGTGGTGAAACCTTTGTGCAATACCCTCTTCTTCAGTTAGTGAACCTTATGACTTTTGACTAATAAAATAGGGCAATGATGGGATGTCACTCCTTCTTTAGGTAATGCTATAAAAATTCCATTTTAGCAGACAATTTAAAACTCATTCTTGCTGACATTGACTCAGTAGCCACAGTATGAGGAGGCCTATAGAAAACTGCATGGCAAGGATATGTCCATGGATTCTAGGAGTAGAGAATGGACTCTGGCCAAAACCCATGAGAAAACAGAGACCCCATCCCACTCCTGCAAGGAGATGAATTCTCCTGACCACTCTAGAGCTCCTAAAAGAAGACTGTTCTAGTTTGCTGGCTGCCGGAATGCAATATACCAGAAATGGAAAGGCTTTCAAAAAGGGAAATTTAATGAGTTGCTTGTTTACAGTTCTAAGGCCAAGAAAATGTCCCAATTACAATAAGTCTATGGAAATGCCCAATAAAGGCATCCAGGGAAAGATACCTTGGTTCAAGAAGGCCGATGAAGTTCAGGGTTTCTCTCTCAAATGAGAAGGTACATGGCGAACACAGTCAGGGTTTCTCTCTCAAGTGGACGGGCATGTGGCGAACACAGTCAGAGTTTCTCTCTCATCTGGAAAGGCACATGGGGAACACAGTCAGGGTTCCTCTCTCAGCTGGAAGGGCACGTGGTGAACACAGCATCATCTGCTAGCTTCTTCTCCTGGCTCCCTGTTTCATGAAGCAACCAGGGAGGCATTTTCCTTCTTCATCTCCAAAGGTCGCTGGCTCATGGACTCTCTGCTTCTCGTGGCTATGTCGTTCTGCTCTGCTCTCTCTGAATCTCTCATTCTCCAAAATGTTTCCTCTTTTATAGGACTTCAGAAACGAATCAAGACCCACCCAAATGGGTGGAGACATGCCTCTATCTAATCCAGTTTAGCAACCACTCTTGATTAAATCACATCTGCAGGGAGATGATCTAATTACAGTTTCAAGTGTACAATACTGAATAGGGATTAGAAGAAACGACTGCCTTTACAAAATGGGATTAGGATTAAAACATGGCCTTTCTAGGGGACATATACCATTTCAAACCAGCACACAGTATTCACCCAGTTCAATCTCTGATAAAAGAGTAGCCTGGCCTCACTTTGTCTACAAAAAAGCCATGCCTGGACCCAACAACAGAAACTCTGAGGCAGTAGATGTGCATGGTTTTAAACTGCTAAATTACTATATTATATGCAAATGGGAATCTAATGCAGGGTAGAGAGCTGTTCATTGGAGCATCTTCTAATGACTAAAAATGTTTACAAAGAGCCTGAGCTCCAAGAATAGATGCTGAGAACGACTGCCTAACACATGCCACAGTCATATGAAACGGTATTATGAGCACGTAAAAAACAAAGCTGCATGAAGCATGCTAATTTTAGATGCTACCAATGTTTAAAGGAAAAAAAAGACTGTTACAAAATAATATGCACATTATAATCCATATCTACACATGTAAATCCACCCATATATTTAACTCACATAAATATGTATATAACTATATGGAAACTTCATATGTTGGCCTCCTGTGAAAATGGTTGTGAAGGAAACCTTGCTTCAACTACAATTGTAACTGGATAGCTAGCATTGGTTTTATTTTTTAACTTATTTTTATAGAGTGGGAATCAGATAATTGGCTTTTTTTTTTTTTTTTTTTTTTTGCCTGGACAGGCTCCCAAAATTGAACCCAGGTCTCCGGCATGGGAGGTGAGAACTCTGCCTCTGAGCCACCATAGTGCCACCCCAGATAAGTGGCTTTTAACTTGTTCTTTTCTAAATGAAGTATTTGCATCTGAATTAAATTGCAGTCATTTCAAGCTTTCTGTTTTACGAGTGTGTGTGAATGTGTGCGAGTATGTGTATAAGAGTGTGTGGGAGAGTGTATCTATTTGTGTGTGTGTGTGTGTGTGTGTGAACAGAGAGAGTCAGAATCAGTTTTTGCTCTCTCCATATCATGATGTTATAATGACTCACTAATGGCAGGTGTGGAGGGAGCCTTATCATCCATATACAATTGGAGGTTATCACTCCTTCAAGCTTGCTTGTGAACAGACCATTTATCATGACAATTTTAGCTGAAAGCAATATTAATGGCAGTTTTAAACAATGTCTCCTATGATATGCTAAAAACATAAAAAGTCAAGTTAATCACAAAAGACATAAATATCTGATTAAAAAGGGATTGAAGGCTACTAGATTCCATCCACGTGTACCATCTTACATGACACTAATAGTTCTAAGTGATTTTAGAATTCCCCAAATATATTTTACCCTGCTTCATTCTAGTTTTAAAAATCAATCTTTTTTGCATTAAATTCTGACTTGAAGTGCCCCTATGAGCATATCTCAATGAGCTTTACTATAATTACAACACAAGAAAGTCCAATAAGTACCTTGAGGCTGTTGTACTCTAAAAGTTGCTATTTGCAAATGAGTGTGAATAAAATATAACAATTAAAGTACTTATAATAGCCTATGCTCTGAGCCTCTTCAAGCAAAAACTTCGTGGACTCACTTTTCTCTTCCTGTGCTTGGGAATTTTATTGACACAATTTCATCATATGGATTTTTAATCATATTTTATTAGTTGTAATATTTATACAACTCAAAATTCCCAATTTTAACTACTTCCAGTTGTACAGTTCAATTGTATTTACAATATTTTTCTCCTGTCACCAATACCCATTACTCAAACTTTTTTATCACCTCAAGCAGAAACTCTGCACCTATAAAACAATAATTCTCTCTCACTCTTCCTCTCCCCAGCCCTTGATAGCCTATAATATACTGTCTCTATGAAATTTGCTTCTTCTAGGTATTTCGTATAAGTAAGATCATACAGAGTGCCAGTTTGAATCTGTCGTGTACCCCAGAAAAGCCATGTCCTATAATTCTTATTCAATATTGCTAGGTAGGAGTTTTTTGATTGTCCATGAAGATGTGACTCACCCAATTCTGGGTGGTAACTTTTGATTAGATGGTTTCCATAGAGATGTGTTTCCACTTATTCAAGGTGGGATTACTTACTGGAGCCCTTTAAGAGGGAACCATTTGGGAAAAAGCTTTAGAGCCCACACAGCCAGAGACTTTTAGAAATGAAGAAGGAAAATTCCCCTGGGGGAGCTTCATGAAACAAGACGCTTGGAAAGAAAGCTAGCAGAAGTCGCCATGTTCACCATGTGCCTCTGTAGCTGAGAGAGAAACCCTGAACATCATCAGCCTTCTTGAATCAAGGTATCTTTCCCGAAATGCCTTAGACTGGACATTTTCATATCTTTGACTTAATTTGGACATTTTCACAGCCTGAGAAATGCAAACTAGCAACTTCATAAATCCCCCTTTTAAAAAGCTGTTCTGTTTCTTGTATATCACATTCTGACATCTTACAAACTAGAATATACAGTATTTTGTTTTGGATTTGGTTTATTTCACTCAAATATGTCCTCATCTTCTAGTGTGCATTGAACTACATTCCTTTTCTAAGGTTGAATAATAATCTATTAAGTGTATATGCCAACTTTTGTTTATTCATTAATCTGTTTATGGATAATTGAGTTATTTCCAACTTTTGGCTATTATGAATAATGCTGCTATAAATATTGGTATAAAATATCTGAGTCCCTGCTTTCAATTGTTTTGGGTATATAACAAGAAATGGTTTGCAATATCATATGGTAATTTCATTTCCAAATTTCTGAGAAACTGCCAAACCAATTTCCATATGCCTGCAACATTTTACAATGCCAGCACATCTATATGTTCCATTTTTGCATCCTTGTCAACATTACCTTTCTTTGTTTTGTTATCATAATGGCCATTCATTCTTTTGTTAGTAGATATCGAGTTTTCCCAGTACCATTTGTTAAAGAGACTGTTCTTTCCCCAATAAATCTAACTGAGACCCTTGTTAAAGTCAGTTGGCCATAGATATACAGGTTTATTTCTGAATTCTCAATTGTATTCCATTGGCCCATATATCTATCTTTATGCCAGTACCTCCCTATATTTTATGAAGATATGATCTCAATTCTCGGCATTGTAATTCCACAGTTTTTTGCCAGGAGTAGTCATTTCTCTGTGGCGACACCTTCCCTTCCATTATGTCTTCCCCTTAGCAATTTGGCAATTTCCATCACTTCTGTCTACTACTTCCTAAGACTTTTTATTTAAGTGTTTCAAAATTTACATTGTCACGGAAGCTCTGTGTACACTGCGGCGCAGGCTCAGCACATGGGAATCATGAGGAAGCCCATCTTCCTCAGGCTACTGAAACGTCAGTTACGGACCCCCATGTTTGTAACCATCAAGATGGCAAGTGGAAGCAGCAACAATTGCAAGCAGCAGGGAAAGTGGCTACCTCTATATCTAGAATTGTCTCAGCATCATACGCCTAGATACTGTCAGCTTGGCCTGAGAACTGCTGCCAATAAAAAATGCCGATAGGCAATCTTCTATACATATCAACTTTAATATTTTCATTTCATACTTTCATCTTTAAAATTTGTTTTTTCAGTTTAACAATTCAACCAATATTCCTACAGTTTCATATTGTACATTGCAAAAACATTGTATGGATTATGTATATTTCAAAAACATTGTATGGATTTAAGTCCCCCTATGCCAGTGTAAAATGTGCCAGCAAGTCTATTTGCCCACAATATGTCCACCTCTATATTAAGATTTATTTCTTTTCTAAAATCATATCAGACTGTTTTCTTTTAAAGTCAGACGTTGTTTCTCCAGAAGTTGGTGTGGATTCTCGGGTTTTTTTTTTTTTTTTTCTGAGTTCGCTCTATGTTTGTATTGATTTATTTATTCCTTCAGGATTTTCATGGAATTTGTTCTTTCACCGTTGGACCCGTGGTTGCATCCTCTTTCCCCATTATCTTGAATAATAGCTTGTCTATTTATTATCCTTCTTAAGGGACTTGAATTCAAGGGTGATCCAAGTTCACACCCTCTTTTAATTTCTCTATCTTTTCCCTTCTTTCTTCTGTAGAATTCTGTCTACAGTATTTTCAGATTTTCCATTAGCAAAAATATCTAAGCATTTATTTGACATTGACCAGAATTCAAGCACTGTGATAAATGATTTGGTAGATATAACTATTAACTGTTTTCCCGATGAGGAAACCAAGCTTTAAATTGAATAATTTTCCAAAGTTCATACAATTATTAAGTGTTGGAAATAATCTGTACTGTTTGATTTTTCAGCTCACTGCAAATCACTTATTATATGGCTTGATTTGTAGAGCTCTTTAATCTTATATTCCACAATAATCTGAAAGCATGACATTTAGTTTTTTTAAAGGAAATTTATTTTTCCTTACAAGACAAATCCATGATGATTTATACAAAATATGATGTAAAAATGTAATGAAAAATTGATATAAAGGAAAAGTTATTTTATACTCACAGGTCCCAAATATTCAGTTGAATAAATATTTTCTCTATATAGCTTTTGATTTTTTTTCATTTAGAGAGGAAACTTTGCATAAAATTTGCTTACTCTTTCCAAATAATATTCTAGTATAACCATTTAAAAATTTTTACATAAACATTTTGAATATATTTGTAGTGGCAGTGTAATATTCTAATAAGTAGGTGAATCCAAATTTAATTTAAAATTTCCCCTGATCTATGTTGAATATTATTCTTGTTTGGTATGTCAGAATATTACTGATTCTATTATAAATAATGATTTCAGTAAGTACCTTTTAAATAAAATTTACATTTTGTGATAGTTTTAGGCTTACAAAATGTTACGAAGATAGTAGTTCTGAATTCCTATGTACCACACACCCAGATCTCCTTTTTAACAACTTTTTGTCACATTTATCACAATTCAAAACTGACGTATTATTATTAAGTAAAGTCAATACTTCATTCAGATTTCCTTAGTTTTAACTAATCTCCTTTTTTTTCTCCCAGGAGCCCATCCAGGATGTCATATTATATTTAATCACCATGTCTTCTTAGGCTCCTCTTGATCATGCCAGATTCTTACACTTTTCTGAGAATTTTTGATGACCTTGATAGTCAGTCTACACAAGTTCCTTTTGCCTAATCAGCTTCTTTAAATAGTTCTCATTTAAAGAATGGCAGGTCTGATGGCAATGAATTTCTCCAGTAGTTTCCTAAAATAGGTTTTAATAATTTACTCTGAAGGATACCTTCATTTGATATAGAATTCCCAGTCTGTTTGTTCCTTTTTCTTTCAACACTTCACTTATTTCACTGCACTAGTTTCTTATTTACCTGTTTTCCACTGTTGGTAAGATTTCTTTTGTTCTTTCCTATGACTTCTTTTATTATTTCTCTTTGTGTTTGGTTTTTCTACATTTTGAATATGATATGCCTAGGGTGGTGTGTGCATCCTTTTATTTTGAGTTGTTATGTTATGTTTTGTTTTGGTATTAGTCCTGCTTGGAGTTCTCTGAACTTTCTTCATCTGCAATTGGGTGGCTTTCAATAATTTTGATAAGTTCTCAGCCATTGATACTTCAAATATATCTTCTGCTCTGATTTCTTTTCTCCTTCTGGTATTCCAGTTATACTTTTGTTACACCATTTGTTACTGTTGCACAATTTTTGGATGTTACACTCTGTTTTTCATTCTTTTTCTCTCTTTTCATTTCAGTTTGGGAAATTTCTATTGATCTCTCTTCAAACTCATTATTTTTTCCTCAGCCCCATTAAATCTGCTGGTGAGCTCTTTGAAGGCATTCTTCACATTGTTTCTGTGTTTATTTCAAGCATTTCCTTTTGAATTTTTCTTAGAATTTTCATCTCTCTGCTTCCAATATTCATCTGCTCTTGCATGTTGTCTGCTTTCTCCATTAGAGACTTTTGCATTTTATTCACAGGTACTTTAAATATCCTATCTGATAATTCCAACTTCTGTATCATATATGAGTCTAGTTTTATGACTGTTTCATCACCACAGAATATATATTTTCTTTCCCTTGGCATGCTTTGTAATCTTTTGTTGAAAGCTGGCATATTTTTATTAGGTGATAAAAATGGCAATAAATTGACATTTAATGTGAGGATATATGCTAATTTGGCTAGGTACTGGGCTATGTGAAATTTTCAAACCAAAATTTTGGTTTATGCCCCCATCACTTTGGACTTCCTTAAGCCCTCCTCCTCAGAGAGACTCTGGTCTTTTAGCTTTTTCAACTGAAATCCACTGTTATTTTGCCCTTTAGCATGACATTACAGTGTGAGGGAAAAATAGTTTTCTGCAATTCTTTTTCAAATTTCAAGTGATCTCATGGCATGTATTTTTCTAATGGTATAGCTTTCTCCCCATCCTGTACTCCCTCTGCTGACTATGGCATTCCCTAGCCATTCTCTTGAAGCTTTGAACCCTATTGACTATTTGTTCCACTTTCTTAGGTGAGACAGAAAATGAGAGAGGACTCGAGTGGGTAAATATTTCCTTCATCAACTGGACAAAGTTTCAGAATTGTGCTCTGGTAAAGTCCTGTTCCCTAGAAGGTAGGTCATTGTGGAGAATCCTCCAGGTGTATTTTGCAAGGTTTACTCTTCCCTCCTCTGCCAGAGGCACCAGGATATATTTCCGGGCGCTTCATCATCAGAACCTGGTGGAAATCCTTACTCAAAGCCATTGGAAGTCTGGGGTTCTTCTAAGACTGCAGCCCCTGGAAGTTCTCCACCAGCAACAGTTTATAAAAATCCCATGGAAGTAATTTATGTTTCCAACATCTTCTGCTCCAGGGAGGTGCTCTGGACTGTGATTTGCCTATCTCTCCTGGTGGCAGGCGGCAGGCTGCTGTGCAGTACAGCTCTCTGATGTGTCCAAGAGAAGTCACTGATGTTAGGTTTGTCCAGCTCTGTCTTGTTTTAAGATTGGGATAGGGGAGTTTTGGAGTTTTGGAGTTTTGGAGCCAAAACTGGAAGTCTCGGTATTTATCTTGTTATATAAATGGGCTTGTTTAGCAGGAAAACATTTTATAGAAATATTATATGGGTTTTTAAAACTTTGTTGAATAAAACAAGCTTCAATCACCATAAATTTATATGAATTGTTCTTTACTCCCTTCACTGACTGTGGCATTCCCAATCCCTTTCCTTGAAGTGTTGAAGCCTGTTGAAGGTAAAAGGGGTCTTTTTTCCGAAGGCAACATTTGATTTGTGAGTATGAAGGTAAGAAGTCTCGAAGATTTAGGGATGTATTTTATATCATTTCTTAAAGCCACTTAGCATCAGCTCCATCCAAACCTGTCTGCTTTCACCCCTGCGTGTCATCTGCTTTTACCCTCTGCCCATCTCTAACTTTGCTGCACAACGACAGACATGATAAAGGCAGAACTGATTTCTATAGGGAAACAGATGGCCAGATAATGGACAATACATGTGTAAATCACAGGTCATTATAGCATAGATAAGTGATGGTGTTCAGTTCACTGGAAAAATCTTTTCTTTTCAAATTGTTTTTTTTTTTTTTTTACTTTTTTTATTGTATGATATATATACAAAGCAAAGAAATAAAAAAGCAATAGTTTTCAAAGCAGTCTTCAAAAAGTGGTTACAAGATAGATCCCAGAGTTTTTGTCACGGGCTACCGTATGATCTTTTCATATTTTTCCTTCTAGCTGCTCCAGAATACAGAAGGCTAGAGGGCTGAAATATTTTTTTATTAGACATAACAACATACAAACACAAACATTCTTACCATATGATCCTTCCATTCTTGATATATAATCAATAATTCATAATATCATCACATAGTTGTATATTCATCATCATGATCAGTTCTTAGAACATTTGCTTCAATTCAGAAAAAGAAATAAAAAGAAAACAGAAAAAAATTCATACATACCATTGCTTTCAGATTGTAATTCTACAAAGATTTCAACACCTACTTTCATAACAGAGAGCAATTTCATAAACAAAGATTGTAAAAGAACACTTTCTTCTCAAGACAGAAGAAAATATCCCAGAAACTTTCCTGAAAATGTGGCCTCACCCTGGTCTGCAGTAAGTCTAAGGAGCCCAGGAGATTTTCAATGCTGTAACTTCTCATTCTAAAGATTCCAGACTCTTCTGATGAAGTGTTTCAAAGGAACAATCTGGAGCAATAGAAGTGTATTGGGGAACAGTGCTCTAATTCTGGGTGAATCAATATAATCCCGTGTTATGTGCAGCAGCAGCCATTTGCTAAGTAAATTGCACACAATTCAGAACCTGCTGGGCTCAGAAGTCCCATGTGGAAAACAGAGGCTTGTTGCACCTCAGAAAACTGATCAGGTGCTGTGCCTCCTGCCTCTGCTCAGACCACCTCTAGGGCTGTGGGGCATTTAAGAACAGGGAATCTGCCCTAAATATAGTGCAAAATGGATAATAAATGCCATCTTTTATCTCCCCTTTGCCAGTGCCTTAATAGAAAAGAAAAGTGAAGCATTTGCTAAACAGAGATGTAGACATGACTCCAAGAGCACATTTCCCCAGCCCATGAAAGGAGCTTGAAAACTGGACTGATGGAGGTTGAATTAAATTAAAGGTTGCTAAAGATGGAAAGAAGAGTAACATCGTTCTTGAAGGAAAAGAAACATAATTTTGCCATTTCTTATATTAAAGATATGAGGTAGGAAATTTATTTTTTTCTCTGTTTTCCTCTTCTTCCCCTTTCTAATGTCTTGGAAAAGGAAATTTTTGCTAATAATGTCTTGGTAAAGGAAACTTTTGCAAATGTTATATCCAATCTATTGCATCTTCCTGAGAAATGATGCATTGAGGAAGCTTTTTGACCTTTCACAAATGTTCTGGCTTCTTTGGAATTCATATTTTGCATTTACGTGAAAAGGTTTTAAACTGAAGAGTTGTTAGTATCATTTTGAGCTCTACAGTTGTGAGCTTCCTGAAAAATGTAAAAAAAATAGTGAGATAACTACAATATAATAGAATTTAAACTTTAAATAGTGAAAAATGTAAAAGATACATCAATTGGTTGTGTTCAAACTGTATTGCCTGCCGCATTGTAATCATTCCTTTCCTTCTTTCCCACTCGGATTCTCTCCAGGGAGAGGTTAAGGAGACAGGGAAGGAGAAGAAGTGGTGAGCCCAGGCAGGACTGCTGCTCCAGGAGCTAATTCATCTGGAGATAAGCAGGAAGCAGTGCAGAACACACTGGCTCTGCAATGACAAACATTCCTTTCTCTGAATTCCTGTGGACCTGGTGATTGCCTGCCCTGGCTCCAGTCAGACGAAATGAAAGGAGCAAGCCCCTGTTATTGGGCTTCTCCTGAGAACACCAGACTCAGGACAAAAAAGCACTTATCTCTTCTGTAGCACTTATGTTGTCATTAACCTCTAAGGAACCCAGAAACCCTATTTTTAAATTCGGTGCATGTAGAATTGAGGATCCCTGTCCTGAAAAAATTAGTCATTCTGAAACAATTATTTTAATGTGAGTTCTGCATGTATATTTTATTCTCTCCCCAACCATGACAATGCACATTAATCATCAGCTATTGATGGGGGAAGAATAATGGTTAATGAAAATTATCAGACGTTTAAAGACTGCATTTTTCCGCCAAGTTCATAACAGTTTATTTTTATTTCATCTCAAGCCATGGAAAATAATGATTGGCTTTTATAGCAGTACCTTGATAACCACTTAGACAACTTAACTCAAATTGTCATCTATGACTTCCCAGGTACTATGGCTGCTAATTCTAGGGCGTGCTTTATCGACAGCAGACATTATTTTCCAGTCGGTACAAATAAAGCACACCCAGCATGTTTGGGAACATTGTCTGTGCCTTTGTTGACAAAGATAGATTACTCATGCTAAGACTGAGATTTTTAATTATATGTGATTAAATGCAGCTTCCCACTTTGTAACTGGCATGTTTATACCCCTTCAGAATTAATAGATTATCTACATGTATATATAACAACAGCACAGCAGAAAGAAACCCAATGGAATCTATGTGAGTTACACGTTTAATAGCAAACATTGAGTCTCTTGTTTGGAAAAATTAATATAGAAAGTGCTCTATATTAAAAATGACGTCTTTGGTTAAAAATGTGTCTGCTCCAAGGATGATGTATCTTCAGATGTTACAGTGGAAATACCAGCTCAAATCTATTATCTACTTCATAATTTGGGTTGGGGGATGTTTGCTTTGCTTATGGAAACCTTTCATGATAGCTCATTTAACTTTATCAGTTTTGGAATATTTTCTGCAGAAATTCAGCCTCTTTAACTTTTCTAGAATTCTAAAAGGGATCAGAATTAAATATTAAAATGCCTATTCATTGGTAATAATGGTATTCAAAAATAGCCTGAAGGATGAAAATGCGTTCAGAAAAATGAAAGAGAAAATGTTGTGCTGCTACAAAAAGGGACGAAGTCGTGACATATGCAATGGTGTGACTGAACATGTGGGACATTTGATGAGGCAAAATAAAAGAGAAACAAAAGAACAACAATGGCATGGTCACCTTTAGAAAATGCTTACATGAAAACAGGGGCCTAGATTGTAAGCTTTCATAGCAGACACATTTAGTATGGAATGGTAAGTATTATTTTTGGATTTTGAGAGGCTGATATATATATCAAGTTATGTATATATATATATATATATATATATATATATGTATATAAAACCTGATATTTAGAGACAAGAATAAAGTTGATCAGGTTGGGGGTTAAATTAATGCAGAACACAGAGGTAAGGAAGACAGTGTCTATATGTTAAAACCACAACATACTCTTTGAGACCAAAGGAAGAAAGGTTTATAAGGTCTGGAACAGAAATTTTCTGTTGCACATAATCTAACTCAACCTATCCGTATAGCTCATTTGAACAATTGAAACACAGGGAGCCCAGAATAAGAAAGAGGTCCTTTAATCCTGTATAGATTATTGCAATGCCTGGATATATCCTGGAGTATATTAAGCACATAATCAAAAGTATTGACAAAGTCCCTTGAGGGGTGAGAGAAAAAAATATGGAACTGTTAAATTTTAGCATCAGGGAATTCCTTGATATTGTGTCAAACTTTTGGAGCACTCAAATCAATAGGCCATGCCCTTGGCCTTGAGGCTTACTCTTTTGAAGCTTATGTAGGTAGTGGAAAAGTTTAGCCTACCCATAGGTATGCCTAAGAGTTACTTCTTTTATTGCTCAGATGTGGCCTTAATCCCTCTAAGCCTAACTCTGCAGGTGAAATCACTGCTCTTCCCCTTATGAGGGACATGACATCCAGGGGTGAAAGTCTCCTTGGTGATGTGAGAGCTGACTCCTAGGGATGAGTGCCCTGTCACTGCGGGAAAAGAAGTGTAACTAATAAAGTATCAGTGGCAGAGAGAGTTCAAATAGAGTCAAGAGGCTACTCTGGAGGTTGCTCTTATGCAAGTTTCAATTAGACATTGCTACCTATCATAACCTGCCAAACCCCAACCAGGATCACTACAGCAAATCATGAAGAACACTTAGGGCAATATATAAGATTCCACAAGGGTTCCAAGCACTAGAGAAATTTTCCAGAAATCTACAACCTCCAGATGGGTCCCTGGTCCAGGTATGGGTCCCTGGTCCAGGTAAGTCCTGAAACCTAGAGGGTCCAGCCTCTCCAGATAATCAGATAATTCTGACTCCTTACCCCATATTAGTAACAGACCCTTCCAACATGAAAAATTTAAATGGCCATAGCCCAAATCCCC